>MVGT01003118.1:1413889-1462915 GCA_002174775.1 Macleaya cordata | reverse complement strand
GGCGCTAGCAAATGGCTAAGGAGGAAAAAGGTAAGGGTCTAATTAACTTTGAGTTAGAAAGTGATTTTTGTAAAAAGTGACTAGCACTAGTCAAACTAATAATTTAAGATATTTTTATATTAATATTTTAGTTAGTAATAAAAAATTCTATGTTAAGTTGGAAATCTCTCACAAACAGTTTTGAGCATCTTCCACCTCATTCGATTCTACCACTCTTAATACCTCCATCACAATTAGTAAGTCATAAATGATAGTTTGAAAGAAACACCACTATTGAAGATTGATTTTTGCAACTTATGGCATTGGCATCTTTGTCTCCATTCTTTGGTTCGGTTGCTTTAAACCGAGGTTTAAGAACTTATAACATCATCTATAGTTCTAACCTTTTTATTTTTAATTAAAAAATATATATTTTAATTGGTCCATGGAACCTCTTATCAGCCCCCTTAACTATTTTTTTTCTTTTTCTTAGAATCCCTTAACTTCGTTCTCTTCAGCCATTTAATAACACTACCCCACCAGTTTAGGAGAATGCAACCTAAGTTAATGCATCGATTAAAATAATTGTATGTTCAACTTTTTTTTTTAAGAGGTGAGCAGTATCTATTAAATTTATATCTAAGTTGTCAACTGTAACAAACACTATGTAAATATCAACTATGTTATTTTGCAATTAACCAAACAAAATCTCTTCCTATAGTAAGAATATATATGTGGAGGGATATTGCACCCCATCCATTGGATCCCCATTGCACCCCATTCATTGGCCGTTGGATGCAAGCTTTCCATTGATAAAGAGGGTACAACCTGACGGTCCTGACATCCCTTGTTTTCCGTTGGATGACTGATAAATGGGGGTGCAAATCAACGGCTAGATCTTTGTCGTTTTAAGGGTCAAACATTCTTTGATCAGTGGGGCCAAAAGAGTGCATCACGTGATACACGGATGCACCAATTAGACACGACAATTTAGTGTAGCAGAATATACGGATTTGTAAGATGCAACTGATCCAAGAAATTCTAAAACATTAATGAAATAATTAAAAAAACACAATTAACCATGCCTTGTAACGGACCGTATGTACGATCAATCATACGTACGTACATACATTCACCGTATCCATAAATTTTGCCTTAAATAATTCACATTATAAAAATTCTTACCCACCTGACTCTGAGCGGCTGAAAGGCATGACATGAGTGAGAAAAACAAAACCAAAATAAAAGAGCGGGAAAAAAAAGTTTCTCTCTTGGTCTTCGACTCTTCATCTATGTAAAACGTGGCAAAGTTCTCACTGTAAAAGTGACAACAGATAATATTTTTAAAACAATTTTGTTCATTTTTATAATCTTGATGGTGGAAAAAATGGTTGTGGTGGTGGTGGTAGGGTCAGTCAGTTTCTCTCTCTAGCCGGACAATAGTCTTTAATTCTTCCCGCCTAGGCGCTTCTTCTTCTTCTTCTTGAATTTCTCTCCACAGTGGAGAGAGAAAGATGTAGAGGAGTTTTTTGGTGTTTTCTTGAGACATGGATACTCCAGAGAGGAAACAGATCGGGAATGTAATTTCTAACTTTGAGGTAATGATCTCTGTTCTGATTCTCCAGAGAGAGATATGTTCTGAGTGTTTGGTGTTGTAATGGTTCTTTCTAATTGTTTTGTGAGATTTTATTATGGGTTCTGTAAATAATCTGTGTAATTGTCGAAGTGTTTTGCTTGTTTTTGAAGATGAATTTCTAATTTTTTTTTTTTTTTGGTTGGGTGGATTTCGTTCTTATGGTTTCACTTATGCTTTTTGACGACTAATTGGAATGAATTTTGTGGTTTTGCTTTGATGAGTGTTTTGAATTTAAATTAATTCAGATCTTTGATTTATTGAAAATGACGAGTTTGTCAGTTTTTAAAGTGCTGGTTACAATTTGGTTCTTGGGGATTAGGTGTAACTGATTTTATGGATTAGGTGTAACTGATTTCATGCTTGTAGGCTTCTTTTTTTTTTTTAAACAATAGTGGTTTTTGTGGATAAGGGTTTGATTTGTAAACTGTTATGTGATTCATTTGATGATTCAAGTTTACAACTTAACCTGATTTTTTGAGGTCTTCTAGCCAATTTCAATATTGCAGATTTTCTTATGAAAAATCAAATGTTCCCATTTCCAGTTCTATCTAAGTGAAATGCAAAAAATGAACAAAAAGAACCTCTCTTACTGATCTAGGGCAAAGTTTAAGTTTTTTTGCTTTTAGTTAGGCATCTTTCATGTTCCCTAGCAATCCCAAGGAAAATACTTGTTGTCCAGCATATCTGGTTATAAATTTGTTAACTGCTACTCTGTAATGTTTGGCAATTGAGAAAATTTATCCCCTGGCCTCAGCTTTAATATCTACATAATTATCAAAAAAGAAAAAAGAAAAATAAAATTGAAGATCTATATTGTGTTATTGTTAATTCTTATGCACATAATTTTCAACATTGTTCTGTACTTCTTCCTAAAAATATCTCTTTCACCTGCAGGATTCTCCTGTGTTTAGCTATATCAACAGCCTTTCTCCCATTAAGCCGGTTAAGTCTACACACATTTCTCAGACAATCAACTCACTTAGTTTTTCACCCGTTCCATCTGCGTTTACATCGTCGTATGTCATTTCCCAAAAACAACCCAGACTCTTGAGAAGGTAACTATTGCATCGTGATTAATTAATACATACTGAAAAGCATGGTATGAATTTTATATGTTTTTGTGCCATATGATTTATTCTTTCTGGTTCAGGCATTGCTTTTCAGAACTGTCAAAACCCGAGTCTTCTTCTGACAGTGGAAATGAAGGTAATAGAAGTGTAGGGATTTTGGATTCTGTTGATGTGTCCAGTTGCTCTGCCGATACACAGGAAATTTTTGATCCAGGGAGTTCTATTCAGGAGGTCACCATTGATCCACCTAATGAGAACTCAGAGCTTGCGATTGAGCTGCCGAGGACCATGGAGTACGATTGTGGTAGCCCCGTCAGTGACCTTACTTTCCATGATATTAAGATAGATCCTGTGGCGGAAGTGGATGTCCCATCGGCATCACTTGCTCAATTTGTTCAAGATATCTCAGTAAAGAGTCATCATTCATTTGAAACTGAAGTGGAGTTGGTGGGGTTATGTCAGCTGGACCAAACTAAAGAAGAAAAGGGGTGTGATTGGGAAAATTTAATTTCTGAAGCTTCTAATCTGTTACTTTTTGATTCATTTACTGATGTAGAGGCTCCTAAGGGGCAGAATCAGAATGCAGTGGATTCCGAGACTCGTTCCTTTACTTCTCTCCCGTTGAACCTCCCACAAGATAAAATTGATGATTCACCGACAACAAAACCTATTGATTTAATTGGTTCTTGTGAACATCATGAAGTACAAGAACTTTCAAATCAACCAACAAAAGCTGCGGAGCAGAAAGAAAGCAATCACACGCATTCAAGTACTTTTCATGGTGAGCAAGGGGATAATGATCCAAAGGAGGAAATGGATGAAAAAGCCAGAAATAGTACTCCATTTTCTTGTGAGGTAAGCTTCTAGATATGTTGGACTATTTCTGTACAAGTTGCTCTTATTAGGAATTTCTGAATACTTAATTTTGCATATTGAAATAAATTTGCGTCCTACCAAGTTACTGGTTGCTTCCAGGATAATTTAATACTCTAATAGTAACATTTAGAACAATTTATATTGATGTGTTTAGCTTTTCTGTGAGATAGTGAGTGCTTTTAGGTCGTTCGCTTATTCTGTTTTAGTTTTTAACTAATTGATTCTAGACTGATAGTTGCAGAGCCTGTTGGGTCATTTCTGGTGGTCGTTAATTTGTACTCGGGAAGTGCTCTTTGATATGTTTAATAATTCAATAAGTGTTTTGTATCTTATGTGTAGGCTGACTCTCAGCAGCATCACAGTATGCGAAGACGCTGCCTAGTTTTTGAGAAGGCAGGAGCTAATAAAAAGAGCTTCGAGGATGGTCTTAGTAGTAGTTCTTCAATTTCATGCCAATCTGATGGAAAATTTACTTCTGATGATAAGCAATTGGTTACATTCAAGTCTGGATGTGGTTCTTCACGGAGTATGCTACCTGGTATCGGTTTGCACTTAAATGCTCTTGCAGCAACTACAAAGGACTGCAGAGTAGTCAAGCATGAAGCTCTGGCTTCTGGAAGGCAACTAATAAGCGTGCGGAGTTCTATTGCTTCTTACCATTGTCTATTATCTGAGGAAAAGTCGCTGGCCAAGAAATCTACCGAAGCAGAGATGTGTAATGCTGACAATGAGGTTCTGGTGATGCAAGATACTTCTCAGTCTGCCTTTGGAGTTCGCGAAGAGTTTAACCAGAGTTCCCTTAAGAAGAAGAGGCATGCCAATCATTTGCTAACATTTCTTGCTGAAAATTTATTTCCTGATGTGTTCCTTATATAATTTCCTTGGATCTTTACATTAATTTGAATCCGAAGTTTCATCATATGTGCAGGCGCAGAGTGGAACATGACGGAGAAAATGAGGGCTGCAAGCGCTGTAACTGTAAAAAGTCAAAATGCTTAAAGCTGTAAGTTTCTCACATTTACTGAACTTCCCATTGATCTCTATAGGGGCTATATTTGTTGCTTATCTTCGGGGAAGTGGACCATTGTTTTCAATTTTTAGATGCAGATATTTAGTAAGATTTGAAAATCTTGCCCATGTTGATGGAATAGAGATTTGGCTAAGTTCTCTTTATTATGAGTTGCTTTTATTGATTAAGAAAAAGAGATTATTAGAAGCTTATCAAGTGACCTGATTGTGTTTCAGTGTTGGTATGTTTCAAAATAATTGTTTCGGTATTAAAAACAAATGAGCGCCCAATCCATGAAAGCTTTGCTAGTTGTATTTGTTCATTTTTTAGACTGCTATTGCAATTTTATTCATTTTTACCCTTTTCAGTAGTTCCAAGTACTTGGAATTTATGGTTCAGTTCCCTCTGGATTATGCTCATGGTTTAACTGGTTAAAGTTTCCCATGCAGTTACTGTGAATGTTTTGCTGCTGGTATCTACTGCGTGGAACCTTGCTCATGTAGGGAATGCTTTAACAAACCTGTTCATGAGGATACTGTTCTGGCAACTCGAAAGCAGATTGAGTCTCGCAACCCGCTTGCATTTGCTCCAAAAGTGATTAGGACCTCCGAATCTGTTGCGGAAATTGGGGTCTGATAATAAATACTAACTTTTTCTCAACTTTGAGTTTCTGTTAAACACAAACAATTTAGATTTTCTTTCTCCACATGTAGGAAGAATCTAACGAAACACCTGCATCAGCTCGACATAAAAAAGGATGCAACTGCAAGAAATCAAGTTGCCTCAAGAAATACTGTGAATGCTATCAGGTTTTTCCCCTGTGGCTCATTCTATTTGCTTTCTATGTTGTATATTCTGTGGCTCAGCCTTGGTGATTTGTCTCTGAAGGGTGGCGTTGGTTGCTCCATTAGCTGCAGATGTAAAGGATGTAAAAATGCATTTGGTAGAAAAGATGGTAAGTTTTTCCTGGTTATTCTGAAGCTTCATAAACGTTTTGGTGCAATTTGTTATTTTCTTTACGAAATTTGTAGTTGTGGAAAGTTGGCTCTCTGAGATCGGGCTATCAATTTGTGTTTCCATTACATAGTTCCAGACTTATCATAGTTGCTATTAGGCCTCTCTGGTAACAAAAACTATTTTCGTTCCCCACAAATAATGATTTTAAGAGTCAGTTTTGCACATTTATTATGTTTTGAGTTCAGAAAATTCTTATTCTGTTTTACTTCCATTGAAATACAGAATCCACTCCAATAGGAGTCGAAGAAGCTGAAGCAGAAGAGGAAAAAACAGAAAGCTGTGAAAAGAAAATAGCAGATGAAAGGTTACCAAATAATGAAGCACAGAAGGAAGAAGAGCAAGATTCAGATCATGTTCTGCCCATGACTCCATCTTTCCAGATTCGCAGGTTTGAATACAATGGCATTTTGCTTGGGGTTAATATTTTTTGCATTTTGTTCTTTGAGCTCTATTATTAACTGCATGGGGCACTTTTATACTGTAGACCGTCGGTTCAACTACTGTTTTCCTCTAGCGGGAAGCTCCAAGAGTCTCCTGTACTCTCCATTGGATCATATGCTCAACCATCTAAAAGTCAAACACTCCAGTCAGATTTTGTACCACCCCTTCCCAAGTTTAAGCTGCATTTCCAGATTAGTCCAGAAGATGAAGCACCCGAGGTTCTAAAAGGCAATTGCTTACCTGTTACTGGTATGAAAACTGCTTCTCCTAACAGTAAAAGAGTCCGACCTCCTCACAACGAGTTAGGGTTCCGGAAAAGCCGGAAATTGGTACTACAATCTATCCCTTCTTCAACATCTCTCACTCCTCGAAATGGGAATAATGATGTTCCAATAAAGTTCAAATAAGGTGCACTCCAAATTCATCTGTGGTGCTTCTGAGGTATTGCTTAGTTGTACTTGTACAAGTAGTTTCTTTGTCTTATGTTCATGTATGATAAAATTTGTAACTTTTCACATGTAATATCCAACTACCTCTGTAAAAAAGTTTGTTTATCAGAATCTGATGAAATCTTTCGATTTTTATTTGCCTTCGAATTGTGATTTTATGCCATTTAATACAAAGTTAATCTTAGCCAGTGACATCTAATAGAAACTAAAAGTAAAGAGAGGTTGAAAGAACAGAGTAGAAAGATATATTCATAGAGTGAGTCAATAGAGATTAATAAGATTTTGAGATCATGGATGGTTTTAGAACACTAATAATAATAATTTTCTTGATGACTAACTGACCAGTACAATATTCATTCTCAATAAATTTTTTTATAAAATCAAACTATGATTGATCTCAGGCACATAATCTCAAACATCAAAGGCAAAGTTAGTTCACTTTTTAACAGCATCAGCTTCTCTACATCCCTCGTCAGGTTAATATGGTGGCCCACAACCTCACTAAATTTGCTTTGTCCAGCCAGATTGTTGATTGGTCTGATGTTATTCTGGCGGATCGAACTACATGTAACCTTGCTTAATTTAATGAATTCTCCTTTATCAAAAAAAAAAAACAAAATTTTAAATAAAACATAAACTAGTTAAAAGATATAATATTTCTGTTGTTGTGGGGAACGTACGTAAAAGTATCCTCCAGATGTTTTTGGGTTTTCCTTCAAAAAGTACTGTTTTAGACCAACAAGGTCTGTGCTACCAGCGCCTTCCGGCACGAAGGTTTGCAAGGAAAGGAAGTTTTCTACGTTACTATTTAGCCCATAAGACAAAGAGTGAAAATCATCAGGGCGTTCGCGTTTCTTTTCAAAAATACCTGGGGACTTTACCACCTTGAGATATTTCCTTTGCAGATTGTAGATTTGAAAACGTTTCCAGTTGAAGCAGCACAGTAAAATCTGATCAGAGAAGCCCATAATGCCAATAGTGTTATAGTAGGGAGGTGGTGAAAAGGATGAGGAAGAAACATCAAAAGTCTCCTTGATCCATACTTGCTCGACTTTGTCTTTTAATATATGCAAGTGAACCTTGCAACTATTATTCTGATCATCACTTCCTCCTCCTAATATTGTCGTTTTTTCTAAATTGGCAACACACGGACATCCTTTGTACTCCAGAAGGCGGACAGATAGATACTCATCAGTCGAAACGCATTGGGCTGGAATTTGAGAGGCTCGAAACTTCTCGTCGTGGAGGTCGAACAAAAGCATTTGTTCTCTAGTCCTCCAAAATAGAACTCCATCACAAAATTTGGCTGATTTAGGATAACAACCACCACCTGCACCACCTGGATGAGGAGAATTCGTCGGCCCTGCAACCTCTCTCCATGAATTGGTTCCCAATGTAAAGACCAGGCACCTCAAGGAAATAAAAATAAATACCACCTTATATTCCTTGCTTAAAGAATCGAATCCAAATCCATAACCGATGGTGTATCCGATATCAACGATTGGAAGGAAGATGCAGAGTATTTCACGCCTGCAATTGTTGTGGATCTGAACGAACCTAGGGTTAAGAGCCATCGGTGAAAGACAAATAAAACCATTACAATATCCAACTAGCTCCGTTTTATATTTGCCATACACGGCTTCTTTTTTAGCAAGATCCATGTCGATGACATCTTTCTGATCATCGACATCTTTCTGATCCAAATAGTAAAAGTGACTGATGAAGTTCTTATCAAGATCCCAAACATTAAAGAGATTACAGATGAGATGAGGATGTTTCTGTGAATATTTAAGAAAGTGGGATGAGGGTAAGTGTGGATCATGATGGATTGAGTTGTACCAGAGCTTACAGACACAACCGCATCTGATCACAGACTTAACTGGAAGTCTGTATAGAATCTCCATAACTACTCCGTGAGGAAGATGAAGAAGACGATGATGATGATATGGATTATCATCATCAGTAATTGTGGAAGTCGAAATCTTTAATCTGCTTCGTTTTGCTGCCACCATTATCTTTTGCCCTCTTTCACTTTTTATTAATCCTCTCGTCTTCGTCTTCGTCTTCGTATTCGAGGGAAGAAGATCTATCGCCATCTTCAATCGAATCGTGTTTGATTAGATTGCTGTTGGTTTTGCCCTTTTTCTTTCTCTAAAAGATTGTAACTTACATAGGTAATAAGTAAAGTCAAAAGTTATTTAGAAAGAATTAATTCTAGGGTACGTTAAATTTACCCCTAAAAATATGGTAAAAATGCACTGCTCACTTCTTGTTTCCAACCATATCTCCTCAGGAGTCGGGAAACCACGTGTATCTCTTCCTCTATCCTATTCCTCACTGAGATATCACTCTATCCTCACTGAGATATCACTGAGACAGAGTGCTTTGCAGGGACTCCACGAGAAAAGATACCCAGCCAAGTTGGACCTTTTATTCCCTCAAAATAAAAGACTAATGTTATTAAGACTCCCACTTTGGGTTTGGAGGGTGGGGACGCTAAAACAATTGGGCCTTAAAGCCCAAATTCAAACCTTCCTTTGATTTGTTTTTTTGTTTTTTTCTTTTTCTTGGAGGCACTCCCTCTCTCAACCAACTAAATCCTAAATATCTTAACACCCCACCACCACCATCATCCACACTGTCGCCGCACCACCTCCTCTTTTTCTCTCTCCTCTCTTTTCCTCTCTTTCTCTATATGTTCGTTTTCTCATTCTCTTTTCTCACTCTCCATCTTTCTCTTCCCTCTTTGTTTTTCCTCTCTCTGTCTCTCTCTATCTTTTATCTATATGTTCTCTCTTTCCCACTCTCTCGATCTTTTTATACATTGGTGGTGTTGGTGTTGGTGGAGGTGGAGGTGGTGGTGATTGTGGTTGTTGTAGTAGGGTGTAGTTAATTTTGATGGGGTATAAAAGAGAAAAATGAGAACCTTTTCCTCTATTAAAATCACCTCACATCTTTAACCATTTTGAAAAATTTTGGAGAGCCCCCTAACTGAGGTGAGCCCCTCATCCAAACTAGGGAGACCTAATAACATCACTCAAATAAAAATGGATTGATATTGGGGCAATTATTTTGAATAGGATGGAAGCTTAAAAAATTAGTTTTAAGCCCAAAGTTTAGATACAAGTTTTGGTTAAAGAGGGAGTTCTTCAAATAATTACACTCAACTAAAATACACCCCACCCTACCAATTTTGGGGTTTTACACACCACCGCCACCACCAACAACACCTCAACCACCGTCTCCACATCCACCAAAAATAAACCCCACATACTATCACCATCGTCATCTTCCCCATCGTCACCACCACCACCACTGCCTCCAGCTCCACTGTCACACAAAGAGAAGAGAGAAAGAGAGAGATATTAAGAGAACGAAGAAGAGATCTAGAGAATGGAGAGGAAATCAAGATATGAAATTTCTTTGTCTCTTCTCTCTCTGTGATGGTGGAGGTGGAGGCAGTGGAGTGGGGGTGGTGGTGGTGACGGTGGAGAAGATGATGGTGATGGTGGTACAATGGTTAGGGTTTAGTTTTAGTGGAGGTGGTTGAGGTGTTGTTAGTGTTAGTGGTGATAGTGAGGTGGGGGTGGTAGTAATGGAGAATGGACGGAGATGGTGATGGTGGTAGCTGTGAGCTGTATTTTTGGTGGGGTGTAAAATCCAAATATTGGTAGGGTATGAAGAGCCCATTTTAAGTAAAATTTGAATTTGCGCTTAAAGCCATTTTTCATGTAAAGAAGACCAACAAACTCTTTTTTTGGTCGTTTGTAAGAGGAGGGCATGCACGAAAACCAATGCAAATGAGGACCTTTTTTTTGCGCTATGCACATATGTTACTTCCGCCTAAAAAAAGTTTTGAATTTTTTGCACATGGTGTTTTTTAAAAATCTAAATGCCCCAATTATCCTTCCACCACTTAAAGTGTGTATTCTTGTTGCTTTGTGTCTGAAAAAAAAAATGAGGTGGAGGAGAGAGAAAAAGAATATTTTTAAAATTTAAAATACTATAACTTTTAATGTTTATGGGTGTTGTTGTTTGTGACTATAGTTTCACACTCAAAGTAAGAGTTAAGTAGATTGTTGCAGACCATTCGATTTTGGTGTTCTTTAATTCTAGGCCCATTCGATTTAATTAACTCCTAAGCCCATCAGCCTTGACCATCCAGACAGTACTTCATACTTAGATTTGAATCTAGTTCGGCCTAAATCAACTGTCCAGTTCTCACTTCTGTCCAGTATCGTCCAAATCTACCATGATACTAAACCTACTTCCTTGTGCAAATTAGTACAATGATTATTAGAATTGAAGATTTAGTAAAACTACTTCCTTGAGCAATTTCGTTTACTAATTTTATCGTTTTTTCCGCCGCGTCACAAACCTAACCTTTCATGTCATTCCATGAAGAACATTTGATTGAAGGAATCGTAGGATGAGGTGAGGTAGATCAAGAATCAAATCTAAAGTAGACCCCGCTCTCTATCAACAGTCTCATCTCTTCTTCAACATAATTCTTCCCTCTACTAGCCTGAACAAAGTCTCTTTCCCTCTTCTCCTTCAGGGAAAAAGACTTCTTCTCCCTCTCCTTTTACATCTCCTTCTCCTTCCTGCTCGTTTGAACATTCACTAGCTTCTCTCCCTCCACCAGGAAAACTTTTGTTCTATGTCGTTCTTCATAAGATTCTTCCGTCTCCTCACCCCCAGCATGCTCATGTCCTGTCGACCAAGACCAATCTCGATCTTTGTCGTCCATGTTTGGTGGGGGTACTTCCACTACTGAGAGTCCACCACGATAGCCATGCATGCGGACTTAAAGCTTCCAAGTCTATGACAGGACCACTCTTTCGCTTCCCAAGCTTATACTATATTCATTCAACTAACCATGGTCAAGCAAATTGTACATGTGCTGTGGACCGAGACCAATTTCAATCTTTGTCGTCCACCTTTGGTCGGGGTACTTCCAATGCTGAGAGTCCACCACGGTAGCCATGCCAACTTGAAGCTTCGAAGTCTATGACAGGACCACTCTTTCGCTACACAAACTTAACTGTATTCATTCAACTAACCATGGTCAAGAAAATTGTACATTTCCAGATAGATAAGAAAATGTAAGAAAAAAAAAAGACTTCCAAAAACTCAAAACCCCGATATGATCCGACCAGGACATTCAGAAACAATATAAGTATCCATACATATCAATACTGTTCTGTTAACCATCTATATAACAGAGGAGGAGAACGGTACATAAGATGCCTAAGACAAAGACAAAGGGGGTGGGTGACCGTTACCCCCACCCCAAAAAAACAAAAATTTGATGGTGGGTTAACATAACCCACACCCTAAATGACCAAAATAACCTTATATTTTTTACAAAATACCGGATATATCCCGTAGGCGTAGTAAATTACCAAAATAACCTTACATTCTTTTACGAAATACCGGATGTATCCCGTGACCATAGTTATTTATTTACACATGATTTATACTTGAAGGTGGAGTCGTGTGGAGTGGATCTAAGGGCCCATTTGTAGGTGCGCGTGAAGCGCTCATGGGGGAAACGCGTGTGGCGCATTTTGACATTCAACCCACGCGCGCGAAGCACGTGTGGGGAGAATGGACAATTAATTTCTACGAACTAAATGACTGGAATACTTTTTTTAACGAGCAATTGAGCCGTGTCGTAGGCACGGCGATATTACTAGTTTAAATCAAAGGAAATCTTTGAAAAACACTACAGTCTTGAATTATATTCATGGACCATGATGTTTTCTGGGTCATTAAGTATGTTAGGAACCATCAAATCTAAAGTTTCTCCTGGAATGTTTAATGCCTTAATACAATTCCTCACTCTATACGATTTGAAAGTTATTAGCATCTGATTAGGTAGTTTTTGTGGATCTGATTAGGTAGTTATTAGCATTTGAAAGTTATTAGCATCTGATTTAAAACAGGGGCTCTCCAAAAGTTTTCAAAAGAGTTTTGGGGAAGGGTATTTTTACTAAGGGAGGGTTTTCATTTTTATCTTTTACACCCCCACCAAAATAAATACACCCCATCACCTTTCTACCGCACCATCACCTCGTCCCCCACCACCACCAAAAGAAGGGATATTTTTCAATTCCACTGTTTTACAGTTTTAGACTTTTAGTACTAAACGGGAACCAATAGCACCTCGAACTAACTATCTTAACTTAAACAATTAATTGATTGTGGTACTGATTTTGAACCGGAATCTTATATCCATCACGAAACAAAATTTGTTTATTTGAACCTAGAACACACAAGTTTGAAATTAGCAACCAAACACACAAAAATTTATAATTTTTAGGGCAACGATTCCAGTAACAACTAAAGACTTCTTCGCTCTTTTACTGGAGAACTACACTTCCCTCCTCTTCATTGTCACCCCAAATTTACAACTAAACTCTGGGTTCTTTTTTCCCTTAAAATTATTTTTGTATATTATGTTCCTTCTCATTGTACTCATCAGAGACACATAATTTTGTTCTTGATCTCCTTAAATAGCGACTGGTTTACCGATTAAAGAAAGACATACCGGCCCACTAGGTTTTTATTAACATTTATTTTAGCTCAATCAGTCTTTTATAAGAAAGGGTGAAACATGGATCCTTTTAAAAATGATAAAATGTTCATTTTAACCGTAGATGAAGTGATTACAGACATACCCACTTGGTTTTCTCATCAATCTTGCTTCCATATATGTTTCGTTATTGTTTTGGATGACATATTATATATTCTATATTGGGTTTATAGTAGATGCACAGAACTGTTTAGATTTTTTATAGTTGTTGATTTAAGTGTTAATTTGCCTTAAGATGGGAAGATGATTTTCTGCTTCCTCTGATCACGAATTTAATCATTAATCAGAAAGTTTAAACCGTTTTTTTTTTTTTTTTTCATATGAGATTAGTTGATACTCAAGTTTTAAAATTGAGTGTTAGATTTTTTGTGTTCAATTTGTTATAGAAGGAGAAAAGTTGAAGGGAAAACAGAAATAAACTGGTGATTTAAGACAATTGTGAATTTTGAATCCCAAAGAACAAGAAATGCTGTCTGATTCTGATCCGAAACATATAGTTTCTTCTCAATTGATTCAATACCTTGTTTATAAATCCAGGTTGCTTTTTTGAACGTTTTCTCTACTGTTGCTAAAATCATCCGGTATCAGTACTTTGAGATTATGTTCTTCCACCCCGCCTTTAAGACGAATTTAAAGGGCACGCGTCATGCAATGTTGTTAGCTTTATATAACTAACAAGTCATTTTATATTGTCAGTTATATTAGAACTGAACCTAATGTTGTTGGACTGATTTAGTAAAAAGTTTTGTCGAAATATTAGTTCCCTCTTGAAAAATAAAAAAGGAAGAAAAAAATAAATAAAAAAACTCTTGACAGATTGAAACTGTTTTCAAGTTTTGAGACAAACTTTTGACACTAAATTTAAAAACTAGATGCAATCATCCAATGGCTAACCACTCCATCAACCACTGAAAATCGATGCTCGGCATCCTTTGTCAAAACAGACCATGGTGTCCCATTAGGCCATAATACTGACCCTTAACAATATTACCTTTATTAAACAAAAGTTAAGCGAATGACAGATACAAGTCATCCTTGTATGATGACTAGATGGAGTATATTGATGGAAATTAAGTCTTTAATTAATTTGATGATAGAGGTGAAAAGTGTATTTTCACTGGTCACAGTAGCAACACTAAAGGTAGACTAGTAAAGTCACTGTGAGCAGGGATGCAGAATTTGTTGAAGACGAAACTTGGAATTGGACAAGTGAAGAGAAGAAACAGATGGGATTAGGTATGGTTGAAGAATTGGACAGTGAAGAACCACAGTTGCAAAATCTGAAAACTACAACACCATCTATTTCACCTCCGAATCACCGACTGGTACTTCAAAAAGTAACCATGTTATACCAACACAATTACAAGATTATGTTGTAACCAATGATAATGATGTTTATGACCGAGGAACTTGTAAATTTTGCATTGTTTGCAGATTGTGATCCTCTCACCATTGAAGAAGTAGCACAAGATAATTGATGGGTTCAAGTTATGGATGAAGAAATCCACATATATAATAGAGAAGAATGATACTTGTGAGCTAATTTCACTTTCTTAAGGAAAGAAATCCATTAGTGTCAAATAGTACAATCAGATGGTCGGGTGGACAGGTTGAAGGTTAGGTTGGTTGTGAAACGCTACAAGCAAAGATCAGGTATTGATTATTATGAAGTTTTTGCACATGTAGCTAGACTAGATACTGTTCGTTGGGTGATTGCTTCAGCTCTCAAAAATACGTGAAAAATACTTCAAATGGATGTAAAATCTGCTTTTCTAAATGGATTACTCGAGAAAGAGGTTTATATTGAATAACATGTAGGCTATGTGAATGAGAGAAATGAATATAAGGTTCTTAAGTTGAATTCAACAAATAGAAGTGTTCTGGTTCCTATTTATTTCAAAAATTTATTGTTTGTGTTGTTAGGGCAAGGGTAGAGAGGGATAAATACAATCTCTAAACTCATGGATCCATAAGTTTAGGGGTGGAAACGAAATAGTAGAAAGATTGGAGGAGGCATACATGAGAGGTGCCACCATCTGATGGTCGCACCAGATGATCTCAAGTACTATGCACTTTAACGTTGACTTTTTGGAAATCCCACTTTTTAAGGTTTGTGTGATAACAGATGATCGCGATCATTGCACACAACTCTTTTTTAAAATCGACGGTTATATGATGATCACACTAATGTTTTTTTTAATTTAGCGATGATCTGATGGTCAGCATGACCATCAGATGATCCTAATTGCAACCTGACGATCTAATCGTCATTCCACTTTCGATCTCTTAAAAGTTGTTTAGATCTATGGATTATTGGATCCCACTGTCAAGCTGAAAATCAATGAATCCATGAATTATTAAATTCCACTAAACTTACCCTTATTTTTGTTCACCCAAATTTAGATCGGTGATGCTACACTTAATGCCTTTCCTACTGCCTATAGGCTATTAATTTCCAGCATATGTAAGAACTAGAGAGGATTATCCGTCCGAATGAGCGTCTTTAGTTTTTACCATCTACGCAAAGTAGATTTTGTTGTTTACTAAAGGTGTTTCTTTAGTGGGTTATTTGGGTCAACACTGGTTGACCCAACCCAGTGGTTCAATGATGGGCCCTTTTTTAAACATTGCTAACGGTTTTAGTGGACGCTAGATCGTTGCTGTTAGAGAGTGATGGTTCAGATTTTTCTAATTACACCATAGTGAAAACGCCACGTAAGCATATTAAAGAGGACCCACTCTCTCTCTCTACACGTTTAGTTCGTCTCTATACTCCGCGCGGGCTTATAAAAACGAAACAGAAATATCAGTTGCCCTCCTCTCTTTTTTTTTTCTCGTCATTGTTGAACTCAGAAAGCTAGCAAGAAATTGGAGTAGGCGGGAAATCAAAGTTTAGATTGCGTTCAAAGCTTGATCAAGCTTGAACTTACCAGATCAAAAATTTTGTTCATCTGAATTGAAGAAAGCGCCTGAGAAATCAAAATTTAGATTCAAAGCTTGATCAAGCTTGAAGATCAAAGAATTGAAGAAAGCTTGCCTGCATTTAAGGTAACCTTTAAAATCAAGAATCTTCCGTTTTTTTTTCAAAATTTTGAATGATTTTAATATCGTTTTTCGTTTATCTTGCGGATTTTTCTTCAAACATTGTATGTGATGCTATCTATATTTTGTAAAACAATGTTTTGATTACGAATTGAAGAATACATTTTAATCCGTTTAGTTATTCTAAATCGGATGATTTTTAGGGTTTCGTCGAGCGATTCTTGAGAATGAAGGCTGAGAATTTCATATTATTTCGATTGCCTGAAGCCAGTGGAAATGTCGATTTTCTTTTAGAGAACTGTTAAAGAGTCCTGTAGTGTTTCATAGATCTCTGTTTTTGTTTTCTTTTTTCTGTTCAACAATGAGATTCTCACAAACAGATGTGTTTGGATTATAGATAGAATCAATCAGCTAGTGTTATAATGTTCTTCACTAATCTCTTTTTTTTTTCAAGTTCTTAGGTGCTTACTTTGTTCCGATTTTAATAGATCATCCTCTTAAATTTGGTTTTTCTCTGTAATTTTTACAGAAACTTCCGTTTTTCTTTCAATCCTTCTTTTTTGTTCTTGATTCTTCAATCTTTATTTTGTTTTCTTGATTCTTTAATCTTTCTATTCTGTTGTTAGTATCTTTCGGTTGATTTCTGAATGTGATAAAATGCGCACCTAATCGTAGTGATTGATGAGATGTGATCAGAGAATTTCACTCCGATCAGATTTAAGAGTCTCTGTTTTTGGCGCCAAAATGAAGACGGAAATAGATAACCTGTAACCGGAAATCTGATTCCGACTTCTTGAAATGTGCCACGTGGCCTTGTTCTTTGTGAATTAGTGTTACAGTTGCATGTCCGTCCAGAAAAGGAAAAAAATTTAGTACATTTTAGTTCTGTATATTTTCGTATTTGATCAAATGCGCGCTTGATACAATCCGATCAGATCTCAGGTCTCTGTTTGATGATCGCCTCTCGTTATTCTTCTTGTTCTTATTGATTATTAAAAATAAACTCTGATTGTTTCAGGTATTTTTTCTTCTGTTACTGGAAAAACTATTAATTCGTTTTCTTATTTTCATTATTAAAATTCATATATTTCTTTAGATATTGACGGAAATATCCTTGTATTTCCTCCCAAATTACTAGGGTTATTTGTGTCATTCTGTGGCTACTTTGTGATTTATTTATATCTGCTTTACAAATTAGGCCCATTGGCCTTTTAGATCCATTGGAACGTAAAAATATTGTCTTCGCCCAAAGACCAGTTAATTAGCTTTAGAGTCTTAGACATAAAGCCCAGACACACCGAAATTAAAATGGTCGGGCTTGGGCTTAGTCTTGGTCTTGGGCTTATAAACAAGGCATTGAATGGTCGGGTGCCCAATTTGCTTTCCCTCAAAATGTGTTTTGTTTGTGCTCTTTTCAGCAGATATGGACGAGGAATCAAACAATATAGGCCTACTTGGACTCCAGCAGCAATTTGAATTTGATGAGGAACGGATGATTGCTGAGCAGGAATACTTGAGGCACCATGAGAGCATAGCACAACAACAACTTCAACAGCCAATCTCCCCCCAAAATAACCAACCTCAAGCCCCAAACCCCCCACAAAATAACCCACCTCCACCCCCACAACCACCCCAAAATGAACCAGTACCAAGGTTTCCGGAAAGGCTATACAACCTCGTCGACGATCCAAGCTGTGACAACGTCATTGCCTGGGCTGAAGGAGGGGGCTTTATAATTAAAAGCCCAGCGCTATTTGAAAGTGAAGATAGATTTTTAAGTTGTTGTTCAACAGCTTTTGGGTCATTTTTGAGAAAAGTTCACGGTTATGTAAGTTGGTTCAACTATTAAACTATTTTTTAATCATTTTTTGCTTTTTTTTTCAATAGATTTTTATTTACCCACTAAACTCTTTTCTTTTTCTTTTTTTTTTGTTATTTTAAAGAACTTCAGGAGACAAAAGATGGATGATGATCAAATATGGTTCTATCATGAAAAATTTATCAGAAACCAAAGGCACCTTTTAGCAGAAATAACTGCAAAGAAAAAGAGGAAAATCACATCGCCCAATCTTATACAGTTGCAGGAGTTTGTTGCACAGGCCCAAGCTCAATTAGACGAGGCGAATCAAAATTTATATGGGGCACAATATCGATTAAATGGAGCATACCAAAGTTTATATGGTGCAGAACAACAATTACATGGAGCTCAGCACAATTTAAATGGGGCACACCGTCAACTAAACCAAATAAAGGAGTTCATACAACGCAACATTTAACAAGGTAATTGTTTTGGCTAAGTTTGATGTCTCTGAATATTGAGGATTGTTGCTCTGCTGTCCCTCCTCCTTGTGTTGTGGAGTTATCGACTTTGATAGAACTTACTTTGAAGTTTTAGTTTGAATAAAGCTTTATTTTTCCTTTAAAAAGAGAAGAAAAGAATTACATTGTAAAATAAATAACAGTAAAATAAGCAAACAGAAGTTAAAAATGTATTGCAAAGAAACACATCTCAAGTAGGAACAAGATGTTCTTCCGTTGTTCCATAGAGGACTATCTTCTGAACTTGTTAGTGGACATACTCAATTCAGTAAAACAAATCTCAAAATTTGAAACTACCTATGAGCCAATATGGTATGGTAGAATATTTTCAGCTCTAGGTTCCATCAATGATTGATGGAACTTGGAAGTAGATGATGCACCAATTGGGGCAAGTGATATGGCAGATATGTACAGGCTATTCCATAGTTGAAAAGCAATTGACTAATAAACTATAACCAGCAACAGATTCTTCTTATTTTTTTATCTGTAAAGCCAGTATGAGATGTTAAGACAGTTATCAATTTTGGGTTCTATTTATTCATCAACATGAATCTTTTTGTGCTTTAATGTGGGGTTTTGGGTATGTGAGTTATGAACTGAACATGTTTCATGGTTTCACTGTCAACAGGAAAGGTTATTCAGGAATCTGCAATTCTTACGGCAGTGGTAGTTATAAGCCTAACCCTGTACACATTTT
This sequence comes from Macleaya cordata, assembly GCA_002174775.1. Taxonomy (NCBI): domain Eukaryota; kingdom Viridiplantae; phylum Streptophyta; class Magnoliopsida; order Ranunculales; family Papaveraceae; genus Macleaya; species Macleaya cordata. The sequence continues at coordinate 1,443,782 of MVGT01003118.1, read as the reverse complement.
GGGCAGCTAGGAGAGGCTATGATTTCAATTTCCTTGGGCCTTTTCTGTTTGCTGCAATCATGGTACTTGCGGTCTTTGCTATTATTCAGGTATGCACATGCGTGCGTCTTGCATTTTCTTTGCTTTGATCTTACTTCAGTGTACTTGGCCTTCTTAGCATTGATGTTCTTGTTTGTTTTCCGCAGATTTTCTTTCCATTAGGGAGGATATCCATTATGATTTATGGGGGACTGGCATCTATAATATTCTGCAGGTATATCATCTATGATACAGACAACCTGATTAAGCGTTACTCATCCTATGACGAATACACCTGGGCTGCTGCCTCACTCTATCTAGACATCATCAATCTCTTCCTCTCTCTTTCTTTTTTCCTTTTTTCTTCTTCTTTTTTGGCTTTTTGAACCAAGTAGTATCAGCTACTGTAGATTGTTACATTTGTAGGACATACTCGAATGACACGAATTGGGTTTTGCATTGTTAGTCATGAATAATTTTAGGAGTTAAAATCAAGTATATGTTTACCTGTAAAATCTTCTGTTCAGTTTGAAGTTTAGAAAAGTTTGAACAACTACTGTTTAGTAAAGTTGATTACTAATTGCACTTTTCGAAAGTATTTGATAGAAAATCCCAGATAGCTCGTATACAAAATGGAACTATGTACAATATAATTCTGGTTGTCGATTCATGACTTCCAAATACTAAAGACAGTTTTCATAAAAACAAGTTCTTTCATAAAACACAGCACTTGACTGTTGGAGAGTATCGTACACATGAATTCTGTTCCACCATTAAACAGCCCATCTGTTTTATCAGACGCTAGTACAGAAGCTGTTTTGGTTCTGTTGTAACCAAATTAAGTCCTCTCAACATTACTTCCTATAGGTAAGATACAAATAACATCCTAAGCTAGCTAGCTTTATTGGTGGGGTGAGGGGTTGGGTGGGTGGGTGAATGGATGGTGGTTCTAGAGCTAGATGGGGTTTTAATGAGAGGTAGATTTAATAGGATTTAAATTCTTACAAAATTCCAATCAGAAAATCCAAGAAACCTATAATGTTCTTGCTTACTTTTCTTACTTTCAGCTAAAGATAAGAGTTTGAAGTTCTAAGCCACTTGGAATCCTTACTTTTGTTTGATCTTGTCTCCCCTTCATGTAAAAACAAAGGGAGTCAAAGTGTCGATCTTAATGGTCCGTTGACTACTTGACTCTGTTCACATGGATTGAGAATTGAGATTGTTGAATTGCCTGCTCTGATCAAGCAATTCTAGTTTTGTTTAAGTACCCTCTGTACTAAATAATTGAATAAGTGGAAGTATATATACACCACATCATAATGGTCTATGCCCTAGTCTATGCTATCTATATTATAACGAGTCCACCATTATGTGGGTTGTTTTTCTTTAAGTTATTTTCGTTTTAAAGAAACATAAGCATGAATATTATTTAAGAATTGTTTTCGGTATACATGACGTGGAAATCATCATTAATCACTGCCTGAATTTTTTCCATGCAATCCTACTTGCATGTGTAAGCCAAATATAATTAAAAAAATAAGTTTAAGGGACACATATCTTTACTATTCTTGGGGCTGCCCCTTAAGCCATTTGAGTTGGTTAAGGGGCACAAGTCCCAAAAGTGTATGAGAGAGAAAGAGAGAGAAGGGAGGAGTGAGAGAAGGTATTTTGGGCGGCGGTCACACCGCCGTCCGTCCATTTCTTTATTTTTTTAAAAAAAATTATTTAAAAATACCAGATATGTCCCTTAACAAAATTTATTTATTTACATTTGGTTTACACTTGCTAATGGGGTCGCATTGAGTTGATCTAAGGGCTGATTTTTTATGATGATGATCTATTCATCATTTAGATCAACATCAGAGTATATATTGTTCCCAGATGAGCCACCTAATATTTATTTTATTCTTAAACTCTATTTTACAAATGTGTTGTGCGCCTAGTTAGATATGATCCAAGGGTTAATTTTTTTGTGACGATAACCTTTGTATCATCTAGATGAACATTAGCGCATGTATCATCTCCAAGTGAGACAACTCTTACTCATATTAATGTGCCGTATAATTTATCAACTCACACGCACTACGCGTCTGAAATGCCAAAATGAGTTTGTTACGCGTGAAGCACGTGTGAAAGGTGCACATGAAACTCGCGTGGGAAAAACGTGCGTAGCGCATTTAGACATCCAAACTATATGTGTAGGAAGAATGGAAAGCCAACGCACACGCGAAGCGTGTGTGCGGAGGCTCGTTTTACATTAATGGAAAAGGGACACATAAGTGCATATTAGTTCTTGGCACTATGCCGGAATCCCTTTAAGCATCATTAAGGGAATATCTCAAAATGAGTTTTTTTTTAAAAAAAAAAATTTATCTTTTAAAACTAAATTTTGAATAAAATCATCTCAAATAAGATCTTCCAAATAATATACTAGTTAATATATATTTTATTATAAAATGGGTTGCTTAACTCTAGGTAAATCACACGGTATTCCATTCAATGGGATCAGTTGCATAACCCTTTTTAGTATCTTAAAACCATCACCTTTTTCATGCCTTCGTAAAACCATCACATATTTTGATGCCGATAACCATAAAAATAAAAATGTGTAAGATTTAATAGACAGAGTCTGTAATTAAGGCTTCGCTTGGCATCCAAAGAATTTTGCCAAAATTCGCAGCTTAAAATTATATTTATCTTGATTGTTGGTATATAAGTGTAATTGTTAAATTAAATTATTGTTGCTCATCACATAAATTTTATTAAATATGGTGTGAATAAATACAGTTATTTTTATGACTACAAATATTCACAATCTATTTTATTAAATTTATATAAGGGTCCACTAATATACTGTAATGATTGCACGTATCTATCCTAAGACAAATATAATAATATTATGGGCTGACAATTTTCACAAAAATTTTTTGGATACCAAACATAGCCTTAGATCTAAATTTATTTGTCTTTGTTACTTATGAGAGGAAAAAAATTGTAAATATTTAATATTAAATATGTAGTTCTAAGATGCTTAGCGAACTGGTCAAGTCAACTTACTTGGCCCAATCCAATTGACTCTGATTTTTGTAAGTCTTGGAGTTCTTGATCGGCCAATAATTTTGACTTTCATTTATTTTAGGGTTACCTGTCATAATCAGATTGGAGAAACATTAAATTATTATTTTTAAAATAAGCCAAATTATATTTTTTAAAAAGAAAATAAAAAAAAAAATAGAATTGACATATTTTGATGAAGCATGTATTGTCTTGCATTCGTATATATCCATAATCATGCATCATGAAAAGGTTCAAGTGAAATTGAGTACTTTGAAGCTTCTTTAGGGGACGAAGGAACAAGGATATTGATAATTTAATTAAAATAGTTTATAAACTTTAATATTATTGACTGAAGTACATTGTACGGCTGGTTTCATGGGCCTAGATGGTCCATCCAGTGTTCTTATTAATTATTAGTCTCACTTTGCATAAACGAGGGGAATTGGCACGTGTGTGAGTTTTTGCTCAACAAGCAGATTAGTGAAGGACTCCTCGATTAATCCGGGCACTAAGGATAGTTAATGGAAACTAGTGTGTTTGGATGTAGAATTCATGTTTACCAAGGAAAACATGAGTCTTTAGAAATATGAATCCCTAGAAACATGAATTCTTTGGTTTGTTTTGCAACCATTAAAGAATCCATGGATTCATGAATCCTTAGAAGCTTGAATCATTTAGTTTGTTTGGCTGTCATTTAAAATCAAAGGAAAATCTCTATTTTGTTGTTTTAATTTTGTGGGGTGTAATCTACATTGAGTTGGGTGAATACATAGTAAATCCTTAGTTTATAATTCTAGCAAATTCTAAGGGGGATGGTGAGACTCCTAAATAGAGATTTGCTAGAAAACATGTTTCCCTGGGAAACAAGTTTTCTGGGATTCTTGGCAGCCAAACAGACCAGGAAAACATGAATCCCTGGTCCCCACTGAATTCCTACCTTGGAATCCCCGTCCAAATAAACCATGCATATATTCTACTTGGGATAGTCTCCGCCGAAATCATTGAGATGCGGTTTTGGAGAGGAAGCGAAGTTCCAGAACGAAAGCACCACTTATTACAACAATTTTGATTGCTAATAAACATGTTCTTTAAGCTGGATGTTTTCTTAATGTTGGACTTGTGTATAATTTTAGAGTGTTTAAATACTATTATTATTGATGGTTACCCTCCACTAATTTTATATTGTTGGTGATGATACCCTTATAGTATGTTTGGATGCAGAATTCATGTTTCCCTTGGAAACATGAGTCCTTGGAAACATGAATCCTTTGGTTTGTTTGGCAACCATAAAAGAATCCATGGATTCATGAATCCTTGGAAGCTTGAATCATTTGGTTTGTTTGGTTACCATTTAAAATCCAAGAAAAATCTCTATTTTGTTGTTTTAATTTTGTGGGGTGTAATCTATATTGAGTTGGGTGCATACATAGTGAATCCTTAGTTTAGAATTCCAGCAAATTCTAAGGGGGGAGGTAGGACTCCAAAACAGGGATTTGCTGGAAAACATGTTTCCCTGGGAAACAAGTTTCCAGGGATTCTTGGCAGCCAAACAGACAGGAAAACATAAATCCCTGGTCCCCACTGAATCCCTACCTAGGAATCTCTCGTCCAAACAAACCATTAGTTTTTACTTTTTAATGGTTCAAAAGAAAATTAATTTGATAATTTTAATTTTAAACTAATATTTTCATGACTTTTGGTTACATCTTGTATTAGTCGTTAACGTTACACTAATGTTTAGGGGTTATGTCCAACTTTTATAATCCCAAAAGAGACAATATTATTCAAGATAAAGACATCTAACTCCCACATGGAGGGATGAATTTCGGGGGACAAATAGCATTCTTTTTCTCTTGTATAGTTATGAATAAGTCTTCAAAATATTGGTACAGTAAACAAAAAAAAAAGGAAAAAAAAAAAGGTGTAGCATGGAGACTTGAGTTTAATAATTATACGCCGTGCTTGCTCCACATGTTTTTGCCGTTTATATGTAAGAAGATTTGGGGGATATGTGAAGCTCATGTACATGCACGTGGTTTTCAGAATGGGAACACGTGGTTATGCATTTTATCTGGAACCACAAAATTTGCAAAACTAATAAAATTCGTGAGTATATAGATTATTTTGAATTAGAAAACTTAAGTATTCATAATTTAATTAAAAAAACAAAAAAAGAAGAAGTATGATACCTTGGTATTTTTCAAACAAAACAATGAGAAAGAATTCGCAATGGCTGTTTATTATAATGGGCTAATGGCTATTATTGAACAAATTCATTTTTACCAAATAATTATTTAGCACAGTTAATTTATTGGTATCCTTAGATGGTTTATTATAAAGTGCATGCAAATTGACGGTTTTTTAAATTGGTGGTCGTTTCTCTTTATTTCTCTTTATTTGTATTTATAATTGAACAATAGTCACATTATAATAACTAAATATTTCTGAGTTCATACTTAATATATTAAAAAGTTTGCCTCATTCTCTTATTTTCCCATTATAACTGTTCAAAATATTAAAGCAAAAAATGTTAAAATTCAAATTCCTTTAAAAATCAAATTATTCCGACTATTATTGAACGTATGCCCATAAATTAATGCTGTAGTAACGCTTGAAAAATGTAACCTTATATTAAGAAATGCCCCCATAAAGTTTTAAAATTACCAAAAGTATTTCCTGATCAAGCAACGGCCAGTAGCTAGAATATCTCAAATTTTTAAATTGGTGGACTCTGTAATTAAAGTAATTATTCAAATGACATTATCAATCCAAGATGGGGTTATCATTTGCTTACAGATCGTCGTTTTTTTTTTAAATTAATTTCCATGAAAGGATTTATTTGTTTGTAGCCCTAATTATTCTCCAAGAGCTAGTCTTGGAAAATTATGGAGTGTACCCTTGAACTAGTGAACCTTTGATTTATTGTACAAATTAAAAAGAATATAAACACATTATCTTGGTCTACTTATGTTTATTAGTCACTAGACTGTAAGATAATTGTGAAGAGAGGTAATTAGGGGTAGTTCAGAAAATTAGGATGAATTTCTTTCTTTCTTCTTTTTTTTTCCTTTTTCTTTTGGTAAAAGATTATTTTCAAATTTTTTTATTTTTTTATTTTATTCGAGGTAGGTCAAGTTATGATCCAATGGGACGTCAATCGCCCTACTTGTCGCTAATTAATTGATGGGTTCCCACATGATCTTATCAGTATAGCACTATAGCCAAATGAACAAGAGGTGCGGTCCTATAATCGGACTCGCTCCAATAATGAAAATTATTTTTTGTTTTTATGTTTTCCCTGAAATTATGTAAAATGAGTAGTAATGTTCTAAGGCTCAATCCAAGATAAAAAAACAAAAAAAAACTTCTAAAAAGGCCGTAAATTATATCAAACTAGCTATAAAACTGTATTGAGACAGAAAAAACACCTACAATGAAAGCACTCTGTTGGGTTGACACTGACACTAAAGAGACTAGAGCTTCAGCTAGGGGACCCAATTGGAATTAGACACCCCAGTAGTTAGTTGCAAGTGATAGATACTAGACGTTGTGCTTAAGAATCGATTAAATCGTGTAGCTAGCCTGTTAGCCTCAACAGTACTTGTAAATAAGTTCAACTTGCAGCTTTCTTTGGTGGTGTTTAATAAAAAATAATTTTAACACTTACTAGTAAATTTTAAGATTTTCAGTAATAAGTGTGTGATATAAGTTAAAATTTTCACTAGCAGCACTACATGGAGCTTTTAGTTTTAACTTTTAACTTTCTTTTCAATTTTTACTCATTTGTTATTTATTTTTCTATCATCACTCTTGAGGACCTTTTTGTAATTGAGAAGAGTTTATGAGGGTTTTTGGTACTACTGATAAAAATATTTATTCCCCAAAACATGACCAGCCAGAGATATGACCAGCCAGAGATACGAGAAGGGACATTTTTGGGGAAATAAGCAAGGGTAGCTTTGGAATTTAAATTATGAAAGACAGCAAAAGCTACAAATTTTATGTGCTTTTGTGGGGATTAGCTACTTAAAAAAGTAAGGTTTTGCTAGTTACTCTCCCCAGTTTATTCAAATTCTAATTTTCCCTAAATTTCAAAAATTATTTCCTTTTTTGTCCTTTTGTTTTTCTTTTCTTCTCTATATTCTCTTCTGACACCTTTTTGTCAGTCTCCAACTCTGAACAGTAGAAAGACACTGACTAGAACTACAAAACAAAGAAAACCCACAGAAAGATAGAGAGAGAAAGAGAGTGAGAGAGAGAGAGAGAGAGAGAGAGAGAGAGGAGATCTAGCGTAATGGGGTGAGTGGCGGAAGAGCAGCTGGAGATCATTAGTCACAGCTGCTGATCAAGACCCACTACCAGTTTTCACTTTGCTGGTAAAATTCTCAATGTTCTTGATCTAGAAAAATTTGTTTTTTCATGTTTTATTCAAACCCATCTGCAAAAAGTCATGTTTTTGTATTCCTTTCATGGTACATTGATTTGTTTGGGTGTTTCTACGTTTTTGGGACTAATGGGTTTATTTCTCTGGTTTCCTTTTTCTTTTGAATTTTTTGTATTTTTTTTTTCTGATATGGGTGCTGGTGATCAGATAGTTCGATGATGTCGAAGTTAGTTGTTAGTAGAAAAAAGTTGGGATTTTTTTTTTTCCTCTTTTCATGGATTTTGAGTGACTAAAGTAGGCATTAGAAGAATTTGAATGTTGGTTTCTGGCTTTGAATGTTTAGAAGGTTCTGATCCATTACTGATTAAGAAGATTTGCATGTTTTAGATTCAAATATATCTTTTCAAATTATGTGTTTTATTGTTTTGATGATCTGACCCTTTTTCTGGATCTGAATGTGTTTGATCAGGTAGTTGGAGTTTGGACTTAGTGGAGCAGAGTATTCGTTTAGTGATTTTTGGGCTTCTTTTCTTTTGATCAGGTAGTTTATTGCAGCACAAGTAACTGAAGTTGATTTCTCTTTGTTAGATCTTACTTATAAATCTTAAAAATGTGATCTTTTGTGTGTAGGTAGAAGAACTGAGAGACATTCATTAGCTTCAAAGCAGCTTTAATACCCATTTTGGTGGGTTTAAAGCTACTTGACTGTGATCTGGCTTGGATCCATTATCTGGAACTTTATTTTCGATACAAGAATCGGGGTTTTGCGAGATCAGACCAGATTGTGTGGGTATTTTTGGCTGGAATCATGGCGACGACCTTGCTACAGGGTGAATCGAGACGCTTATATTCGTGGTGGTGGGACAGCCATATAAGCCCAAAGAATTCAAAATGGCTTCAGGAAAATCTTACAGGTACTGCCCTCCATTTTCATTTTCGGTTCAGTCGCTGTGTATGAGAGAGTAAGATTTGTATTGTTCAGATGTCTTGCATGCTGTTTTCTTAGAGATCAAATGATCATATTTCTATTGTTCCTTTTCTTTTGGTGCACTCATATTTTTCAATTAGAAGTTATAGCAGCAGGGACCTTATAATCATATTGCACATGGAGCACAATCGCTCTGATTAGAGATCTCTAGCCGACACAGTATGGCCGCTATTTAGGACTTTGGAATGGTCGAAAGTGATGCTGAAGTAGAAGAATATCTTTTTTTACCGATCAATTTTTTTTTGTTTTTTCCAAAGAAATGTATGATACTAATTGGGTAGTAAGTATTGTCCAATTCCTGGAATTGTTGGGAGGTTAGCCCATCGAATGTGACGATGCAGATCAATCAGAATATGAACCATTTGTATTATATGCTAATCATAAAAAAGTATTATCATAGTAAATTCATATTAAATCTGATCTATTCACTAGATTTTACCTTCCACTTCTGATTCTAATTCATAAACCTATATAGATGCCTTTATTGCTTATGCTGTTATGAGCTTTGAAAGCTAAAATGCTAAGATGGTTTAGGAGTAGAATGGACCATCATTTACTGATCAAAGCTGTATTATTTACTTGAACAGATATGGATGCTAAGGTCAAAGCGATGATCAAGCTCATAGAAGAAGATGCAGATTCCTTTGCAAGGAGGGCTGAGATGTACTACAAGAAACGCCCAGAGCTTATGAAACTGGTTGAGGAGTTTTACCGAGCATACCGTGCTTTAGCAGAAAGATATGATCATGCAACAGGAGCTCTCCGCCAGGCCCATCGAACAATGGCAGAAGCATTCCCAAACCAAGTTCCCTTTGCACTGGCTGATGATTCACCCACTGGGTCTTCCGCCACTGAAGCCGGGCCACATACTCCTGAGATGCCACACCCATTACGTGCACTGTTTGACCCTGATGACTTGCACAAGGATGCTTTGGGTCTTTCTTCCTTAACAAGCAAAAAAGGCTTGAAGCAACTCAATGAGATGTTCGGCTCGGAGGAAGGGGTCCCGCACCATACCAAATTTGCAGAAGGAAGAGTTAGGAAAGGCCTGAACTTTCACGATGAAGATGGAAAAAGCTCAGGGCATAGAGCTCATAATGGATCCAGGGACCTCTCAAATCACGAAGAACAAAGTTTGCAAGATGGTGCATCTGAATTATCATCTGAAAACCAGAATCTAAAGACCCAGGTCATGTCAGCAGATGAAGCTGAGGCCAAAGTTCAGACCTTAACAGAAGCCCTTTCAAAATTAGAAGCTGAAACGGAAGCAAGCCTTCTACAATACAGCAAGAGTTTGGAGAGGTTATCTAATCTGGAAGCTGAAGTTTCTCGTGCACACGAGGATTCCAGAGGACTCAATGAGCGGGCAAATAAAGCTGAAATTGAAGTTGAAACCCTAAAGCAATCTCTGGCTAGATTAGAAGATGAAAAAGAAGCAGGTCTCATTCAATACCAGCAGTGTTTGGAGAGGATATCTAATCTGGAGAGCAAAATCTCTCTTGTCGAGGAGGATGCAGGAAGTCTTAATGAGCGAGCTAGGAAAGCTGAAACCGAAGTTCAAATCCTAACACAAGCTCTAGCTAAACTAGAAGCTGAAAAGGAAGCTGGTCTTCTCCAATACCAAGAGTGTTTGAAGAGGATATCCAATCTGGAGACCAAAGTTTCTCAGGCTGAGAAGGATGCTGAAGGACTTAATGACCGAGCGAGTAAAGCTGAAACTGAAGCTCAAACCCTAAAGGAAGACCTTGCTAGATTAGAATCTGAAAAGGAAGCTGGTCTACTTCAATACAAGCAGTGATTGGAGAAAATATCTAATCTGGAAACCAAAATTTCTCGGGCTGAGGAGGATGCTGAAGGACTTAATGAGCGAGCGAGTAAAGCTGAAACCGAAGCTCAAACCCTAAAGGAAGTCCTTGCTAGATTAGAATCTGAAAAGGAAGCTGATCTTCTTCAATACAAGCAGTGTTTGGGGACTATATCTAATCTGGAAGCTGAAGTTTCTCGTGCACAAGAGGATTCCAGAGGACTCAATGAGCGGGCAAATAAAGCTGAAATTCAAGTTGAAACCCTAAAGCAATCTCTTGCTAGATTAGAAGATGAAAAAGAAGCATGTCTTCTTCAATATCAGCAGTGTTTTGAGAGGATATCTAATCTGGAGAGAAAAATCTCTCTCGCCGAGGAGGATGCAGGAAGTCTTAATGAGCGAGCTAGTAAAGCTGAAACCGAAGTTCAGATCCTAAAGCAAGCTCTAGCTAAACTAGAAGCTGAAAAGGAAGCTGGTCTTCTCCAATACCAAGAGTGTCTGAAGAGGATATCCAATCTGGAGACCAAAGTTTCTCAGGCTGAGGATGCTGCTGAAGGACTTAATGCGCGAGCCAGTAAAGCTGAAACTGAAGCTGAAAACCTAAAGGAAGTCCTTGCTAGATTAGAATCTGAAAAGGAAGCTGGTCTTCTTCAATACAAGCAGTGTTTGGGGACTATATCTAATCTGGAGACCAAAATTTCTCGGGCTGAGGAGGATGCTGGAAGACTTAATGTGCAAGTGAGTAAAGCTGAAACCGAAGCTCAAGCCCTAAAGAAATCCCTTGCTAGATTAGAATCTGAAAAGGATCCTAGTCTTGTTCAATACAAGCAGTGCTTGGAGATGATATCTAATCTGGAAACCAAAATTTCTCGGGCTGAGGAGGATGCTGAAGGATTTCATGAGCGAGCGAGTAAAGCTGAAACCGAAGCTCAAACCCTGAAGGAATCCCTTGCTAGATTAGAATCTGAAAAGGAAGCTGGTCTTGTTCAATACAAGCAGTGTTTAGAGACTATATCTAACCTAGAGACTAAAATCTCTCATGCTGAGGAGGATGCTAGAAGAGTTAATGATAGAGCTGAAAAGGCAGAAAGTGATGTTCAGTCTCTAGAGCAAGTTGTTGCTACATTACATGAAGAGAAGGAAAATGCTGCTCTTCAGTATCAGGATTGTTTGGAGACAATATCAAAGCTGGAGACTGAGCTCTTTCGTGCCCAAGAGGAAGTTAGAAATCTTAACAGTGAGATAGCAAACGGGGTCGTGAAGTTAAACAGTTCCGAAGAGCATAATCTTTTGTTGGAAAGTGCAAATCAATCGCTACAAACAGAAGTTGACAATTTGGCACAGAAGACAGAACATCAAAGACAAGAACTTTTAGAGAAGCATGAGGAGTTAGAGAAACTCCGATTTTGCATACAAGAAGAAAGCTTACGTTCCATGGAGGCCGAAGCCTCTCTGCATACTCTTCGGGATTTGCACTCTCAATCTCTGGAAGAGCGGAGAGCTCTGGCAGCAGAACTCCAAAAAGGGGTTCTCATGTTGAAGGACGTGGAGGTGTGGAACCAGAGTTTAGAGGATGAACTTCGGCGAGTAAAAGAGGAAAACAGGAACCTGAATGAACAGAACTCATCTTCTGCCATGTCGATGAAGAATATGCAAGAAGAGATCTTTAGTCTGAGAGAAATGACATGGAAACTTGAAGAAGAGGTTGGACTTCGTTTGGACCAAAGAAATGCTCTTCAGCAAGAGATTTACTGTCTGAAAGAGGAAATGAAAGACTTGAACAGGCGACACCAGGCTGTAATTGAACAAATGGAGTCAGTTGGCTTAAACCCAGACTGCCTTGGGTCGTCTGTGAAGGCTTTGCAAGATGAGAACTCAAATCTGAAAGAGATCTGCCAAAAGTACCAGGATGAAAAAGTAGCTCTTTTGGGAAAGTTGGAAAACATGGAGAAGCTTTTGGAGAAGAACGCTCTTTTGGAGAATTCTCTTTCTGATGTGAATGTGGAGCTAGAAGGGTTAAGAGTGAAGGTAAAAGCATTAGAAGGGTCATGCTTGTCTCTCCAGGAAGAAAATTTTACTCTTGTTGCTGAGAAGTCCGACCTGGTTTCTCAGTTAGAGTTTGTTAATGAGAATATGGAGAAGCTCTCAGAGAAGAACACCTTACTGGAGAATTCTCTTTCTGATGCAAATGTTGAACTTGAAGGGTCGAAAAAGAAATCAAACAGCTTAGAAGAATCTTACCAGTCTCTTGACAAAGAGAAGTCTGGCCTTCTCACTGAAAGAGAGACACTCTTGTCCAATTTAGAAGGTATTCAGGAAAGGCTGGAAGTACTGGAGAAGAAGTATGCCGAATTAGAAGAAAAATACTCAAATCTGGACAAAGAAAAGAAATCCACAATTCAACAAGTAGAAGAACTACGGAACTCCTTAGATCTAGAGAAACAAGAACATGCAAACTTTGTCCAGTCCAGTGAGACCCGGCTGGCTCGTTTGGAAGGCCAGATCTTTCTCGTGCAAGAAGAAGGTCGTCGGAGGAAGAAAGAATTTGAAGAGGAACAAGATAAAGCGATAAAAGACCAGGTTGAGATCTTCATCCTCCAAAGATCTATCCAAGATATGGAGGAAAAGAATTTCCTGCTGATGATTGAGTGCCAAAAACACTTTGAGGCATCCAAGCAATCAGAGAAACTGGTTTCTGAACTGGAACAGGAGTGTTTTGAACAACATGTAGAAGCAAATTCCTTGCTAAACCAACTCGAAAATCTGAGGATGGGACTTCATCAAATTTTGAAGTCGCTAGAAATTGAGCCAGATTGTGTGATCAAAGAAGACAAAATGCTTCTGCGTCATATTTTAAGTAAAATTGAAGATATAAAGAGTTCTTTCTTGACATCCCAGGATGAGAACCAACAACTGATGTTTGAGAAGTTAGTTCTTGTTACTCTGCTAGAGGATTTGAGATTAGAGGCAGCAGATCTTGAGTCCTCAAAAAACACCCTTGATCAGGAGTTCAAGATCAGGTCAGAGGAGCTTAAGAAGCTGCAGAGTGAGAAACAGAAACTACTGGAGATGAATGGGCAGTTGAGAGTGGAAGTCAGAGCAGGAGAACAGAGAGAGAAAGTGCTAAAATCTGAAATGGAAAATCTACGTGCAGTGTTGTCAGATTTGCAAGAAGCACACCGTGTATTGCAGAATGAAAATTCGAAGGTACATGAACAAAACAAATCTTTGATGAAGGAGTGCACAGAGTTGAAGGAGGAAAAATGCATGCTAGAAGAGGAGAACAGTGTAATTCTTGGGGAAGCAATGGCTCTTGGAAACCTCTCTTTTGTGTCCAAGAGCTATTGTGCAGAGAAGGCTGTGGAATTAGAAGGGCTCAGTAAAGATCTGAACCATCTTCATGAGGTTAATGATGACCTTGAAAAGGAGGTTATTACAATCAGGGAAAAGTTGGAAACTGTTGAAACGGAAAATTTCCATCTCAAGACTTCAGTGTTGAAGTTGGAGGATGAATTGAACACAGTCAGGAATGTTAATGACCAGTTGAATTTTCAACTTCAAAATGAAAAGGATATGGTGCGTCAGAAGGAGATGGAAAGTTCAGAAGCAGAACAGAAACTCAAAGCTACACAGAGTGAGATTGCAGAGTTACTCGAAGATATTAAGGGTTTGAAGAGGGAACGTGATGAGTCTAGGGTGATAACAGAGCAGTTAGAAAAGCAGAATTTCAAGCAGCTGGAAGAAAACAAGGATCAGACCAAGGAGATCAGATTTCTTCGTGAAGCGAATGGGAAATTCGAATCAGAACTGGCTAACTTACTTGCAGAAATTAAAGATTGTAAACTCAGAGAAGATAATTTGAGTACTGAGCTGCAAAATGAGGTCAAACTCTGGGAGACCAAGACTGCAGCACTGTATGCTGACCTTCATGTCTCCACGATCTGCTCAGCGCTATTCGAAGAGAAGGTACATGAGGCGATCGGGGTATGTGAGAGTCTTGAAGATGAAAACACTTCAAAACAAGCAAAAATTGAACAGCTGAAAGAAAGAGTTAGTGTTTTAGAAAGCGAAAGTGAAGGACTGAAATCAAAATTAGCTGCTTATTTTCCAGTCATAGTTTCTTTGAAGGATAATATGACATCTCTTGAAGGTCGTGCACTTTCGCAGACAAAGATCCAGGAAGGTGGTAATCAGGTATGTTTTTTGTTTGCATTCTATTCACGGGTTAAAATATTTGTCAGTATGATTCAAAGAGTTGCAAAGCTAACTTAGCCATAAACTTCATTCACGATTATGTTAACTAGTTAATCTCATCCTGCATCCAGCTGACCTATTTATATCTAACAGTAACTCCTTTTTGTCATTCCCATGAATCCCCCCAACCCCTCAATTACATTTAGATCGGAAAGATACCTAGCCTTGAACAAACCTGGTATGAGCTTGCAAAAAATAGACAAATGTACATACATTCCAAAACTTGATTGATTTTTATTTACTTGCTTAGTTGATCCGATTGTTGGTTGTCTCCAAGTTACATTTTTAAGCTTTTCGGGAAAAATCTTAGTAGTTCTACGAGGGCTCTTGGCGATGACTTTTAGTTACTACATTGACTGATTAACTCCACCAAATACTTATTTTGGCATGGTTAAGTGCATCTGAGCAACAGCTAGTGCAAGTCCAAGAATAATATAAATTGAGATACTATGCTTATTGATGGTTATTTATCTTTGCGGAATCTGCTTATGATTGTTATCTTTTCAAAGTTGAGTTTTGAAAATACTGGGTTAGTTGAGTCATACCTCGATTCTATTAGCAATTCGGGTTTTGATTCTTCAGCCTTTCCGCAGTGCTATTAAGTCTTAATAATAGTTGCCTACACAGAAACCCATGTCTTACTTTTCAATTAAATGTTTCCAGGATGGTGAGTTTGCTAGTCATGTGCAAAACAAGAGCTGCCAAGAACCAAATGAAGACCAAACCCAGCTGGTGATAGATGGAGTTTCAGACTTACAGGAATTGCAGAGTAGAGTTAAATTAGTTGAGAAGGCATTGATGGACATGGACAAGCTCACAAAGCAGGAAAGCTTAGAAGTCAGCATCAGACTCGAGGCTGCAATGAAGGAGATTGAAGAATTGAAATCTAAAAGCAGCGTTGTTCGAGAGGAAGTAGATCAAACAAGCAGGGAGACTGTTGCTATGCAATTGGAAAAGGAGGAACATGGGAGCGAACCCAGTAATCTCAAAGTGCAGAAAACTGAACCTGAAATATCTGTAGTTGGAAACGGGATTTCAATGAAAGATATTCCACTTGATCAGATCTCGGAATGTTCATCCTATGATCATGGGTTTGGCCCACATGGAATTAGCAGGAGAGAAAATGCTGAGACAGATGATCAGATGCTCGAGTTATGGGAAACCAGCGATCACGATTCTTTCCTTGATCGAACAGTCAGTAAGCCACAAAAGATGGGACGTGCAGCAACCCGAGAAGGTTCTAGTTATCATCAGATTGATGCAGTGGAGGAGCAAAAGAGTGAATATCCCTCTTCAGAGTTACAGGCTGAGAAGGAGCTGAGTGTGGATAAGCTAGAAGTATCCAAGAGAAAAACAGAGCCACATCAAGAGGCGAACAAAAGAAAGATCTTAGAAAGACTTTCTTCTGATGCTCAGAAGTTAGTGAATCTTCAAATAACCATCCAAGATTTGCAAAAGAACGTAGAGAAATCCAAGAAGAGTAAGAAATCAAAGGGTATGGAATACAATCATCTTAAGAACCAGCTACAAGTAGTTGAGGAAGCTGTCATGCAGTTGGTAGATGTTAATGGCACATTGACAAAGAACGCTGAAGAGAGTCCTCTTCCCTCTGATCGAAGGGTTCTGCAAGAGTTTGAAGAGAGTGGAAAAGTACGTAGAAGGAGAGTTTTAGAACAGGCACGAGAAGGGTCTGAAAAGATCGGAAGGTTACAACTAGAAGTGCAGAAAATTCAGTTTGTATTGCTGAAACTTGAGGATGAAAATGGAGTCAAAGGAATCAACGTTGGCAAGAGAAATACGGGAGTCCTCTTGCGCGATTTTATCTATGGTGGGGTAAGAGGTAGTAACCAAGGGAGAAAGAAGATTCCTTGTTGTGCCTGTATGAGGAGACCTTCAATCAAGGAAGAAGAGTGAGGTGAGAGCATATTTATACTAGGGCATTTTAGTTATGATCCAATAATGAGTTTAAGAACCTTTCATTTTAGATTTCTACTTTTTTCATTGCTAGAGAAGCCTTATGTTTAGAGATGTTTTTTTTTCTTTTTCTTTTTTGGGTTTCTTGGCTAGAAGATAGACTCTTTTAGTTAATTGTTTAACTGTATATGCATGAGTTATTAATGTAGTTGAATGAAGCTTACTTCAATGGGATTGTTTCAAACTTTTTCTATAGGAAAATCTAAATCTTAGTAGGAACTTGTTCAAGTTTTTTTAGTCTCCATAATCCCCACAGGTCAGGAGGGGTGACTCCATGGATGGCTCACAACTAATAGCCGCGGGCTTTTTGGAATCCTTGGATTTTCTTCGGTTTGGAATTTTTTTGGATAACCCAGCCTGTGTTCGTTACTTGGGTAGGCGCTGGAGTTGACCTGCTTTGAAACCAAATGCTGAGAGTAATTATAGAAGCCTGGCCTATTTTTGAACTATTGGCTGAGATCATGACATCGGTGTCCAATATCGCACCATACCTTATTGCACCACATGTTTTATGTTATCGGCATGGAAATGCTCTAGGGTTAATTTGTATATATCATCATATCCGAAAATCAGCCTATTACAGAATTTCTAACCCCCTCATCATCTCGTATAAAACAAGTAAATTTTGGGCATCTTTCTTAACCGTTGGTTTTTTATGATCATTTTACGAGATTAGAAGTTGTAGAATAGGTTAATTCTCAAATATGATGATCTACATTGAAGAAAACATCATCACAGAAAATTAGTCCTTGGACCATCTCTATGTAGGTTCTCCCAAAAAAAATAGCAAAAGGCTAAGGGCCCGTTTGGTTCGTGATTTGAAAACTTGTTTTTAAAAATTAATTTACACCTAAACTAATATGCATTTTGTACTACATCCAAAACTGTTTTAAGATTACATGATTTTACAAAACAAAAAAATGTTGTTTTCTTTGTTTTCAATGAAATCATTCAAGATTTTATAGCAAAGTCAAAAAAATAGTTTTAGATGTGATACAAAATGTAGTTAGTTTAGGTGTAATTAATTTTTGAAAACAAGTTTTTCAATCGCGAACCACACGCGCCCTAATTGTTTTCTTTCTTTTTCTTTGGACCTTTAGGAGAAGACTTCTTAGCTAAATTTTGATCCTCCATCTCTCTCGTCCATCTGACCTTTAGCGAGGACAAATCCACACTCTCAAGAATCTCGTCTTTCAGCGATTTCCAATCAAGTCGGTCAGTGCCATCTGTTTAATGTTCACACCTCACAACTAGTACTCACTCCGCAGTCGAGACTCATTCGGCTACTACTAGAATCAAAGAGATTCAAGACAACTCTAATCATCTCCGTACCATCTTGAACACCTAAAATCCTTCCATGATGAAAGTTGCACTCCTGCAATTTCAACTCCTTTTGTGGTTGAAAGCTAGGATTACTTGTTTTGGGCAAACCAATGTAACTTGCAGCGTGCAGACTTTCAACTATCAGCAGACAACAAAGATCTCTATCTTATGGGATGCCCTATATTATTGGTTTGATATCCAATGGATCATACTCAAATTTATTTACTCATCAAAAGCCATTTCAACTCTCGTCAAAACTAAAGCGATCCTTCACCCTGAAGGGAACAATTGCAGACTACATATCCTTCTCTTGTAGTAGCTACAGAAAAACCGAAAAACAAAGGAAAGAATGCTGCAAGTCGAGTAAGAATTAAGAAAGACATGAACCAATCTTAAACGAAAAATGTAGTTTCTATTCAATTAGAGCACAGCACCATTTTAAGTCAAAAATAAGAAATTCTGCATCTTCAACTGCTCAACATCAACCAAAATTACTACAATATTACTAGTTAAGTTCATTGTAAATTTTGAAGGGCATGCAACACTCTCCAAGAAAATTGAAAGAAGAAACTAAAACTGAAAGAATAAACTTTCATCTAAGCCCCAACAACTTCAGCTTCCACCTCTGGTACTGGTTCATCAGCCGGCCTATCAACCTTCACGCCTACATCTTCGGAGTAGTCACCGTGAACCTAAAGATAAACCAATCAACAAATCCATAAAAAAAATCACTAACAGCAATGGTGACTAAAAACTAACACAAGGAGGATCTGAATCATTTACACTTTCTTTATTAGAATCATTGGCTGACATTTTCTTCTGGACTTAAAACAATCCTTAGATTTAATTATAATCAACAATCAACAACCATTCTATTTGAAACACTGCCACCCTAATGAAGATTAATATGATTGCTTTACAGAGTTGTTTTTATCAAACAAGCAAGAAAGACGCCTCTTACATCTAAATTCATGTCTCATGCACATGCAAACATATTGTAATACAGGGCTTTGGAGCATAAATATATCAACTGATATTAGTTAAAACAATGTTTACTATTTGAGTGTTAACTCGCAGGTATTTTATTGGTTTCCATAATACTAAATACTTCCCCTGATTTGCTAAAGATTCAGAATGTATAATAAAGCTCACTTGGGTACTTTCAACACGGTCTAGTCTTCTAAGCTTTAAAGTATTTTTATAAATGTATACTATAGTACCCAGAGCATCCAAAACTAAAAGACATCACAGTCTGTGTAGATGAAATTTGTTATTAATTAGTATTATCCCGTGGTTGAGTTGTAGAGAATTTAAATGAACAGTGAAAGAGTGGGGGAACACAGAAGAAGGGTGGGAGACATACCTCCATTAACTTGCCAAGATCAAACTTTGGCGCCTTCAAGATCTTGACTTTCCTAATGAAGACATTCTGTAATGGGTAAATGCTCATTGTAGCTTTCTCAATCTCCTTTCCAATCACCTCAGGGACTAACTTTGCAACCAGCTCTTTAAGATCACAAGTTGTGGCCTGGTTTACCATGATTTCAACCATCTTACGGCGAATCTGAGACACAAGGTCCAATTGTAATACAAAACCACAAAATATAGTAAATACCTTGAAACCGAAATTGATAAAACGCAAACAAGAATACAAATTAAAACCACACAACATTTCACAAAAATAACATGAAGAGACAGTAGAAACCATGGAGAGAAAAGAAAATATTGCACTCAATAAGTAATAACCCTACCTGTCGGATCTGGCTGGATTGCGCATAGCAGGTTCTCTTGACCTGGTTAGGGCGCCTCTTGGTGAACGCGATGCAGAACATCCTTAAGGTGTAGTTGTCTGTCGTTTTCACATCAACATGTGCCTCAATCAATGTCTGCCACTTACGTACTAGAGATCTCAACTTGTCAGTGGTGAAGTCCATTCCCTGAATTATACAAAATAAGATTGGCATTTCATATTTTATTCGCTTGAATCATAACAAACAATCTAGAGAAAGAGAGAAATTTTGATGGTTACCCAAAAGTTAGTAAGAACGTTTTTTCCTTGGACATCCTCAACTCTAAGACGAAACTTCCTGTACGACTGATCCTCATCATTATTAAGATCAGCCAAGGAAACCTCGAACACTCGGTGCTTGAGTCCTTCTGAAGCAATCTGTGGAACATATAGAAAGGAAAGAACTAAGGATTTATTTTACTAAGGAAAAAATCTAAGACTTTGTTACAGGAAGTACATGAAAAAATGAAAAAGAAAAGGCAAGTAAATATTACATGATAAATAAACTGAAATCAAGAAAGCAAAATGTAAACCAACTCTTTTTAAAATACTTGGGCATATAATAGTTGGCATCTAGATGGTCAATCTAGTTGACTGGGAGACTGGATCAGGAACATGATGAAACCAAGATAAACAGTACTCTATATTAAGATTATCCTTATATGCAGACATACTATATGAGTACCATACCCAGAGAACTTCACCTATCTAACAGGGGACCAGAAAAGGTTGTGCTGATCAATGGTTCAAACACCCAGATTTTAGGATTTTAGCAGCTCCCAATAAATTGCTACTATCATTGGACATGAACCGGCAATTGAAACAACCCAACACAACACATTCATAATCACAGAGTCAAGAGTCAAACAAAATTGGACATCAAACATTGCTTAGAGAGCATGTAAACAATCAAATACTATTAAAATCCATAACATAAAAAATTTGATTCGCCAAAGTTGTGAGCAATTCAATAAAGGCCTGTATCGGCATCATCCTGGACTTAATAAAACTAGCTAAACCCACAGCAGATCAAATTGCAATTTGCAGATAACAAATGAGAGGTTGACATAATCAAATCTCTATGGATCAAAAAATATAACATAAACATGTTTCAGGTCAAATCGAATAACAGAAACAAAAACACACACACACACACACACATACATATATATATATATATATATATATATATATATATATAGAGAGAGAGAGAGAGAGAGAGAGAGAGATGAAATCACGGACCTTGGTTCCCTGAGTTTTACTAACTAGGGTCTTCCCCACATTTCTGACGGTGAAGAGTGATGGTGCCTTGATATCATACCAATCCTTCTTAGCAAAAGGATCAACCCTGTGAAGAGTTTACATTGAACAAACAGATCATGAGCAGAAAAAAACGCTGAAAAGAACAAACACCCAAGATCTCGAGTTTTAGGGTTTCCAGGTATTTAATGAATAAATATACTCACGCCTTCTTCTTTCCTCCCTTCTTCCCCTTCGAGATCCTCTTGTTCTTCCTGTAAAAGATTAAAAATGAAACACAGAACAAGAGTTCAGTAGTAGTGGTGGGAGAGATTGCACAACAGAAGACAAAAGAGAGAGAAAGAAAGAGTAGTACCCGACCGCCATTGTCGACGGAGATGAAGCTGCTACTTCCTAGTCCTAGGGTTAACAACAGTGGCTAAGCTCGGCCACGATTCAACAAAAGCACTAAACCCTAATTTTCTGTATTTTCATTTTTATAAGGGTCTTTTTTGGATTTACGTCCTTCGTTTATTGATTAAATTAAGGGGATTTTGGCCAAAAACCACTACTTGAAAAATATTTTAGGATGTAGTCCAACAAAATTTTTTTTTAGTCTAAGGTCCCTGGATAATAGATTGAAACTCTTTGAAAAGGGTGGCATGTATGTAATTATAGGTATCTGAAAACTTAAACGGAGTAAGTGGGTCGATGCTAGGCGGGTCAAGATTATCGAATTCTAATCTTGACTAGTTTTATAATTCTATATTAAACAACAAAATGACCCTATGTCTAACAAGGTTGAAAGAATTCTACTCTAACCTTGATTTGTTTAGCTAGTGGGTTGAGTTAGGATAGGTTATTGCCACCTCTAGTTGAATCCATCTATGATTTGATGGTTCTCAAAGTCCAGTATTCCTTGTCCCATACTGGCCCATTTCCATCCCGATTGTTTCATGTGGGAGCCCATCTTTCTTACTCTTACACTCTATTTACACCTTTTTGTGGAGACAAGTGAAAATGATCTAGCTCCTCCTTCGTATCCAGCTGCTATTTGCATCAATCAGGAATGCCTCTAGCTTTATGGGGGTTTTTGGCAAGGGTCAATGTTATGTTTTTATGGTGATTTTGTAGTAAATTCACAAGTAATAGGCAAAAAGGTTGTAGATAGTTTTAAAGTGGTGTGACTATCCACAATTATTTTACCTCTTATTTGTAGGTCTATTAGAGATCACCATAAAAATATACCACCAAACACTTATAAAGACTGGCATTTTTATTATTTGCATCGTGCAAATATTAGCAGAATATACTACGTAAGGCCATTTTTTAGGATCATTTATTCATCATGTTCATGTAGATAAAAAAAAACAACAGTATGATCATGTCCAAGTGGGACTCAATAGTGGGTGTAACAAAAAGTTTGGTGTTATAATAGGATTGAATCACGGTTTGTGTAAAATTTTCCTAGAATAATTGAAGAAGATTTTCCCTTTTAAAAGATAAGAGAGTAGACCATGGACCACTAATGTGTGTACTTTTTGGTATAAACCGAGTGTAGAAAGTACACAAATTGTAGAAAATACATGTAATGCACGTACACAAACCTAGTTGCAAGTTGCAACGAGAGCGGCCAGTTGAATTCAAAAATATTTTCGAAACGGAAGCATCGGAACATGATTCAAAACGAGAGCGCAAAGTTTCAGAGCAAGAGTGTCACCCCTATACTACGATTCTGGTTACTTAAGACCGTGGGCCATTGGCCTAAATGGCTAGATCATTCCGAATGGAGTAATGTTAGACCACAATACGGGTCACATGAGCCCACCATATAGAGAGATGATTTAAGAGGTGATTTTTATTGTTATTTTTATTTTTATTTTTGTGATTTATTACATCCATGGAGCATCCAAAAAATCATATCGTTTAAAAATTTTCAACCCCTTTAAAATTGCCAGTTTAAGTATAATAGTCATCTAAAAAGAAAATCATGCAAGTCGATCCCCCCTCATTACTTATACCTTTATATGACGATATAGAATCATATATATCTTAATCGTCTCATGACGATGACAGTCTTTGAACTTTGAAACCCATCAAACAAGCTTCTTTTTTTCTTTTTTTTTTTGAGGGGAATCAAACAAACTTCTTATCACTACATAAAAGCAAGAATAAAATCAGGACATCATAAATTTGATTGGAATTTGGAAGGTCCTGAAAAATCCTCAATTCTTCCATCTCTACTTGATAAATTTAACTAAGAACTTTCCTACAATTCACCAGTTCACCTAGAATATTATCTGA
Source organism: Macleaya cordata (assembly GCA_002174775.1). Taxonomy (NCBI): domain Eukaryota; kingdom Viridiplantae; phylum Streptophyta; class Magnoliopsida; order Ranunculales; family Papaveraceae; genus Macleaya; species Macleaya cordata. The sequence goes on along the minus strand of MVGT01003118.1, from coordinate 1,420,648 downwards.
AAAATTACAGCTCAACATGATTAAATATTAAAAAGAAAAAAAAAACAGAAAAAGAGAAAAAACAGAACATTAGAATACTTGAAAACTGTTTTTCGCGATCTGCCAACATTATGAGCTTTGTCATCGACAACCATGTAGTTTCGCCGATAACCTGCTAAATCATAAATCCGAAAGAATTAAAAGAGTCAGGAGGATTGAAGCTTCAAATTTCTTAGAGTGGCTGTAAGCAGAGGAAGCTTGTTCGAAGCCCTCTTCTTGTAGTCTTTCTCCAAGGCTGTTGCTGCCAGAGATTGCAGCTCTGAGCCCTCTTTGTCTTCCTTGCCCCGCCCTTTTGCCAGCTGCCCAATTGCAACACTACACTGTATAGCACAATCAAAGACAGTTCAACATCAGGAGACACACAAATTCTGTATCTTCAATTCACTGGGTCCTTGTACCTAATAGGGCTGTCTTTGGGTCGGTTATGAACTACCCTGTACTGGAACAAGAACCTTTCAAATAAGTTGGTTCTGGTTCCTGTTGGTTCCAGTTCCAGTACTCGAATAGGTGGAATCGGAACAGGATTAATGGTTTCTAGTGCCAGTTGGTTCTTAGGTATTCCGATTCCCCAACATTTGATTCTTATATGGAAAAATGATAAAAAAGAAAGTAAAAAGAAAGTCAAGGATAAACTCAATATTTGTTAGATGGCTCCAGTCCCTTGGTTCAGTCCTGAGTTCAGTTCGGTTCCCGGGTACCTATTGACATCTTTAACACTTATGGTTTGTTTAGATGGGGGATTTTAAGTAGGGATTTTGTGGGGACTAGGGATTTGGTGGAAAACTAGTTAGATTTATAACATGACTTCTAACTAGTTTTCCACCAAATCCCTGGTCCCCACAAAATCCCTACTTAAAATCCTCCATCCAAACAAACCATTAGTATATCTATGAAATGATTTTTCTGGATATCCAGTGCACTAGTAGATTTATTACATTACTTAATAGAAACCATAGAATATATTATATAGGGAGGGACGGAGGGACGGAGGGGTTGAGTTAAAAGAAAAACTCACCAAGCAAATACCATAAAGCGCTCTGGTGTTCTTGCCCCCAGTCAAATCTATGGTAGATGCATAGTATTTTTTAGCCGCCTGAAGATTCTCTAGACCCCCAAGAGTGTAAAGTACCTGAGGAAAGTAAAATGGAAGAAGTTTAAGCTATTACATAAGCACAAATGTATCTAGGAAGTATGTGTAAGGTATATTACAGAAGTTGGCAATTTTTAAGTTTTTGACAAAGATTGGTCATTTTCAGGAAGAGTGTGGTTAAAGAACGACTAGATTGACGGTTAGGTTCATTCAACTGCATCAATGTTCATAGCAACAGGGAAGAGCTTCTTCCTATCCTTCCTTACTAACCAGAGTTTTTCTCCATTAACGTGATTTCAAAATATCCAAAGAACAAAAAGAACGAAGTGAGACCATAGTATTCCTCCTCCAAAGTGGGTTTATTATTTTACTCATAAAAGGGCATATTTCGAGTAATAATGAAAACACATTCACATTGACTAATCACCAAAAGAACAACAAGAGATGAGGATAACACTCACATCAGCATATGCTAGGTGGTACAGAGGAACTGTGGGTTGACATAATATTAGCTCCTCGTAACAGAAAGCTGCTTGCTTATACCTGATAAAGGAAAGAAACATATGATCTTAGGTAATAAGTGGGGTCCCTATAAGGCATGAATAAGCACAAATGCCATACTTAGCTATTTGATGTTCATGTAAATCAAATGTACAAATATCTCACATTTGTAGAGATACATATATTTCAGCAAGTTCTCTCCAAGCATCATGATCTGCCATAAATCTGAAACAGAATCCGTTGATCTCAGCCAGGTAACCAGGGTACAAACAGTACTAAAAGAAACGTAAGATATGCAATTTGATTTACTTACGTTTCAAGATAGTTATTCAGCCATTCTATAGCCACTGAGATATTGCCCTGTGCCTTTGCCATAGCAACCCTCCTCTTGTGGATTACCTAAAAAGAGAGAGTCAGGAATTGAGAATTTCGCTCATCATATTTCTTGGGAACTACATATTAACAGAACTTGTTGAAGTCGTAAAAATAAGATTTATCTAATCAACAGTGGTTCTACTTGATCAAGTGGGTTATCCTCCAGAAGGTTTGAGTAAGCTTTTTCTGCATCTTCCCATGATCCCTTTGCTTCTAGTAACATAGCTTCCAGCCTGCCTGTGAGTTATTGTCAAGAAAGACAAAAATACGGATCATAAGCCAATGCTAACAATCCCGGAAGCAACTTAAAATATATGCAACATTTCTTACTTCCACCTTGTTAGTGAATGAAAGCAAGAAGTGAAAAGATATGAAGGACAACTTTGATGGACTCACCAACTCTTAAGCTCTCTGTGAATTGCTTTCGAAGAACCTTTACACAATCCTGCAGAAAAGATTTAAAAGCTCACCAATTTCAATTCAGAGAATTGCACAATATAGCAGTTTCTAGACAACTGAGTATAAATTCATTACAGGGCATGCCGGACTTAAGGTGCAGTAGGTGTGCGTAGTGCACAAGTGCTCACCTAGATGACACAAATTAGACATTTAGAGATCTGTTACCAATTGGGAGAAAAAAGATATAGAGAAAATGCCATAAAACTGTAGATGGCATTCCTTTCTAAATCTTTAATTTTGTATTGTGAAGTTGAGGATCAGAAAGAAACAATTTTAGTGTTTACTTTGAACTTAAGATTTAAGATAATATCATACATTGCTCTTTCTATTACTTAACTTCCATACTTTCCTTTCCTCTCAAATCCAGAAGCCCAGAAAGGAGAAATAGAAACCTTTGTCTGCCTTATAGATTCTATGTTCTAAGTTATTACCATTATAACCCAAAGAGTAATTTGTGCACATTCCAAAGTAGCTCCAACTCCGATGGCCCCAGAGGATTGTTTAAATTTCATTTCTGAGTTTTCTCTCAACCTCCCCAGGTAAGAGTCTAAAATATTCACAACCTCCCAACACCAACACCTGCAAGACGGAAGGCTTGACAACTTTCGAAGCCTATCTTATACACTAACTAAAACTCTCTGATATTAGTATCCAAACTCCATCAAAGATCATTAGCTTCCAAAACTACTCATAGAATGAGGATGCTCCTCTTAAAATGTCCACTACTACTAAACTGGAGAGTACAAAAAATTTCATTTATCATCCTATAACCTTCTCATATTCCTCCCTTTAGTTTGATCCCTCTTTTCGATTCTCTCACACATAAAGTTATAAACTTATAATTATGTTCTGAAGCAGCCTTCCAATCACATGCTCAGTGTCTTCATCGAGTTAGGGACAATGATCTCTTTTTTCCACTGCTTTTGTTGTCCATCTATATCTAACTTTTAATAACCCTTAAATGATGAAACATGTTAACTGGAGATCATGCCATCAATTATTAATAACATGTAACACACATGACTGCCTCTAGTAAATGCAATTATGTAAAGCAATGGAACTTCTACAGTTCTACGTGTTAAGAACTCCCGGATGCAGTTCATCATTTTCATCAACTGCAAGTCTTTTTGATTGCACATACAGTGATTACAATTGACGAAAATGATCCACCGAACTGCATCTAGGAGTCATCGTATCTACAAGATACAACTGAAAGACTACTACGAATGACATTGACAGTGTGCATGAACATTGACATGGATATGAGTTTCAAATGTGTGCTCGTGTTTTATCAAAAATAAATAAAAAATGGGTGCTACAAGTATTTCAAAGTGAGTGAATTTTTTTTATGAAATTCTATAATTAAAAACTTTACGTTAGTGATGTCTATATGGACAAACTGGCAGCCACTCCAAAAGGCCAAGTCAAGCAACAAAAAGAGTTTTACCTTTGCAACATCAATTCTTTGGCAGTCCATAGCTGCAACTGCCACCTGCTCATAAAGAGTCCACACTACATCAAGGAACAAGCTCATTAGTCTGATATTCCATAAAATAAAAGATAAAGCACTAACCTTCAATGAGTGTCAAAGTAAGGTAAGAAAAGAAAAGCTTAAAAAAAATGGGAATCAAACTAAAACAACATAACCATCAAAAGTCAAAATTAAAACGTCCAAGAGGCCAGAGAACCAGGTTCAGAAACCTACTTAAAGTTCATAGATCTAAGATCTAAGGTTGAACGAGTATCTGTTTCCTATCTTACTCTTGTAAGGAATAAATGACTGGAATTGAGATTTAGTGCTTTACATAACTGAAACTAGGGGTAAAGCTCAATTAGGACTTGGTAGCATATAATTATATATAATATCTTGCAGTTGAGTTTATTTTTTTGTTTTTCTAAAAAATGAGATAGTTGAATAAGAATTTCATCCCACATAGTCGTAGTTTCTATGGCTAAATTTCAACTTCCCCATTCGATCTACTTGTCTATAAAAGTTATCCATCGGCTCCACCACTAAAAATTTGTCCCAACATGCTAATCTAGAACTTCAATAATTATCTCTTTAAATGGAGTTGTAAAAAAAAATAAAAAAAAAATATAGAACTCCAATGATTATCTCTCTCCACCTTAAAAAAATAAAAATAAAAATTCTCTCTCTCCCCATCTAGAATTTATTATCCATCCCAATATTGCCTTTATACTCTCATCTAACCCTACTAGGGAAGCATTAGCTTTGATGATGTTAACCATCTCTTTCCCACAACAAGTATGAATAACAAAAGCGTTATCACTTATTCTACAAACAAAAGACCATTATTACATTATATTCAAGCTAACTCCACCTCTAATTGACATACTTTACCATTTCAAGCAATTTTACCTAATTGGTCCGACAATGAAGTATGTTCTCCCTTGCATACAAATTATGCTAATTCTCTTTTTCAAGGAAGTTACCAACTCCATCTCCTTACTTCTTAGTTCTTAAAGTCCCTAAATTTCGAACTGAGTCCAACTTACCTATTTATTTGGGAGGTTTGAAACTTAGAAAGTCGCTCAGTAAACACACACAAAGGGTTTCCAAGAGTTCATAGATCAAGTTCTCAATCTTTCAACACCACAAGTAGAAAACCAAATCCCCAGTTACCATAAACAATCCAATTCTGAGGAAAAGTAATGAATACCCAATTGCACAAAATAAAATTAAAAAATTGAAATTTGCAAAAGCCCACTTACTAACATTGCAATACAAGTAAAACCCAGAACATGTATTCAAATTTCGTCAAGCAAGAGAATTCAACAAATTAAAGAGTAAAATCTCCAATAACCAAAGGAATGGGAGGATACCCAATTGCAATTCAAATCCAAAATTTCAAATTCACAAGACTTCCTCCAACAAAGAGATCAAATCAAATTTCAGTTCCATATAAAAATAAACCCAAACAGATAAAGGGCAAAAAAAAAAAAAAACAGTAACTTACCCTCTCCACCGAGTTTGGATCGCCTCTTAGGATCGTTCAAGATCGACAACCCATGTTTCAAAACCTTATCAGAACGCCTAACCTTAAGTTTCCTAACGAGACAGAGATACTCCCAATCACCTCCTCCTCCATTATCGACCTGATTCTCAAGCCTGTTTAATTGGGCTTCTTCTGCTGCCCCTACCATCTCTAGTGAAACCGACGGAAAAAAGTATTACTTCCTTCAATTAAAAGCTTCAAAGCTTCGTTTCGTTGCAGAGAATTGGCTTATTAGCTAATAAAAACACTGTATCGCTGAAGAGAGGATCTAGATGGAAACCCAAGGCATTCAGGATCTCTCTCTCTCTTTCTCTCTCTAGACGGCACGGCTTTGGGGATCTATTGAACAAAAGAAGAGCTATTTTGACTAAGGGCAAGTGTTATGGACACCTTAGGGCAAGTGTTATGGACACCTTAAACAAGCAAAAAAAGCATTTTTTGAGGTTAGGGCAAGTACCATGGGCACCCCAAACATCCAAACCCCTCCCTCTAGTCCTAGATTTGGGGAGGGAGTAAGGGGTTTGAGGGAGGAGGCAAAGATTGTGCCGTACGGCACAGATTGTGCCTCACGGCACAATTTGTGCCTTAAATTTAAAGTAGCCATTAATATTATAATATTATTAAATTTAAAGTAGCCTCTTTTTTATAATATTATTAAATTTAAAGTAGTCTCTTTTTTATAATATTATTAAATTTAAAGTAGCCTCCTTTTTATATTGGTGGAGAAATGAATAAGTATTGTGCCATATGGCACTATCTTTGTCATCCCCACTTATTTTTCCATGGCACATGTCCTCCCTCAAACCCTCAAACCCCTACCCTAAATAACCTAAATAAGAGTTTACCATGACACTTGCCCTAACAACAACAACGCATTTGCCTTTAACTTTTATTAGTATGGAATGACTAAAATAACCCTGGATACTTTCCATGATCAGCATCCATCAGAGGGGTAGTTACAGGTCATGGATAGAAGACCCCCTTATAGGGATGGCAAAAATCCCCACCGATAGAAAATTCCATCCCCGCCCGGGGACGGGGCCAGTCCCCACCCCTATCCCCGCCCCGTTTAGTAAATGTATATAATTAATTATAAAATTATCTATATATTTATTTAAATAATAATATATACTTATTTTTATCATATAAATATATATGTATGTCAATTATTTTTACATTATTTATTGTATTTTATTAATTTTAACCTTTAAAAATATTATTTTAAATATAAATTTTGTTGAAATTTTTTGCTAGGGTTGTAATTTGAGGTGGAAATGG
>MVGT01003118.1:1396493-1413719 GCA_002174775.1 Macleaya cordata | reverse complement strand
AATCCCCGCCCCGCCCGCCCCCATAGTGATGGAGACGGGGATGGGGGAGGCAAATCCGACCCCGCCCAGCCCCGTTGTCATCCCTATTTCTTTACTAGAAATACCGATACGAAACTTTCCAGAAATATCGATTTCCGAAAGTTTAGGAGTGTATCGGATTGTCTCAATTTGTGTCAATGAAATAATCAGATACAATTCCAAATATTTGGTGCGTTTCGGTTAAATATTTCAGAATGTTTTCAACATTCTAATGTCTCCTTCCGTATTTTGGTACCGTATTGTTTCGAGTTTTGAGTCTTTTGACATGAATGAATCGGTACTGATACATTCAATAAAAACGATATTTTAAACCTGAATGAAACTAATGCAACCCCACAACACTGAATATCCATCCATCCATGTCTCGCTTCGAGCCTACTCACATGCGAGCGAGCAGGCCATGGGTAGTTTGTTACCCCTCACCTTCAAAGAGAGGTTGTGGGATCAAGACAATCAATCCTCAGCCTTGAAGGGAGGTCATGGAATCGAGTCCTATGGAGGTGGTTCTTAATACATTCTCTGACGAGATTTGTGTACTTTTCTTGTACATGGGTTGATGATGGTCACCCCCAAGGCATATACTATAGGATATTCTCCAGATCCATAACTTCAAGCATCTTGGAAAACTTTTCTAACGGTCCAGCAGAAGTGCAGAACTATGGGGGCAATGGTCAGCATGGATAAATATACCTGATACACCCATTGATATATGGATATCAAATTATCAATACAGTGTGGATTCAACATTCTTTCAATCGAAACATAATGTGTTTTAGAAAGTTCCTCATATCAGATTCAGGAATTTCAGGCCATGGCTGCGAGCAAAGCTTAGGACCAGGTTTCAGCCCAAACCAAGCTTTGAAAACCTCAGCCAAACGCATCCCAATGAAATCTTTGAACCAAGCTCAGCCCCACCCTAGTCATCAGATCGGAGCGAGCTCAAAGTTTTACTGTTCTGTCTGCCATTATTTTCAAAGAAAAGAATTCCCAACCCTTGATTTATAACAACATGAAAATTCCTTGGGAAAAATCATGCTGGACCGCTATTATTCCTAATGCAGATTCTATCCATCAGAGGATTTTGCAGTCCAGCATCCAGCCATAACGTTATGCCTACTGAAAACATACACATATATGCATAATGACAGTAAATACATAAAAAAAAAAATGCTCAATATACCTTTTTTCTATTCTGAAATTACACAAAAGCACGCTAGGCATTAAGGTTGCGATACAAAGCATTTTGAAATATTTTTTCTCTTCTGAACTAACACAAAAATATGCTTAAATGAAAGTGAGAACAAAGAAAGTATTTTGACATATTTTGGGTACCTGAATCAAGTATGGGCATCCCAATAATGAGACAGTACCAGTAATTCGAACTAAAATCGAAACTAAAACTCATAAGTTTTTCTGTAGTATATATCTCCGACAGTAATCAAAACTCTAGCACCTACTGTTACAGCATTTTCTGGTATTTAACTCTTTCAAGGAAAATTTCTACTTATAGAGGTTCATCTGTGACTTTTGCTTGCTGAGGATCGTCAGAGCAGACAGAACCTGGAAACATGGAAAGAGCGATCGAGGTTGAGTTTAAGAATGCAGAAGAACAGGTACGAGAAAAACCAGTAAGCCTGGACTTTGACGGAATAACATAGGAACAGCTCCTGGAGTATTATTCAGTAAGGACTACTATAAAATTTGCCATCATCTTAATGGCTGTCGCTATTAGAATCTGCTATTATATTAACAAACTAGCCTTTAAATCAGATGCAGCAATCAAACAAAATTTAAAGCATTAATATTATTCTAATAGTTTCTAGATATACAATGAAGAATAATTCGTATTACCGTTTCCTCATTTCCTTCAGTTCTTCCAAGGCTCATGTATTCTTCTTCTTCACAAGTATCCAGGCACCATAATTGAGCTCATTGGTTCATCAGTGTTTTATGAAAAGCCACCTGCATAGATGAAATTAATGAATGTCAGTCATGCATTTTGTTCTTGTTTCCTCCTATATATGTATTTGTCTTGAACTCTGTAACAAAGACATGGAATTGCTGTTGTGTTTGATAAGGTATGGTGTGTCAGAACATTGACTCCCAAAATTTTATGCCAATAAGTCTGTACAGTTCAGGTAACTATTTGATAGTCAAAGTTGATGTCTAGGTAAACTGATATACATAAAAATCATGTAAATAATACAAAAAAATTGAATTAAAAAACAGCCGCAAGGTGTGTCTTAATGTCAACTGGCATGGTGTTCGACAAGGCGAAATCTTACATACACAAATTCAATACAACTTAACATCTTCATAATCCAGAAAGAAGTGCAGACTAAATATCATATACCCTTTGTTTTCCTTTTCATCAGTACCCTTTTCTGGAATCTAGGTCATGAGAATTTCAGATCTATATGTCATAAAGGGTGATACATAGATACACAAAATTGTGGTGTATTAACACAAAAAACAAGTCTATAGCTGTCAAAGTCAAGATAACACTAAAAAACTGTTTTCCTTTCTTCACCCAATCTTTTCCAGTATCCATTTTCTAGCCCTAACAGCTATGACCATCATTAATCACTATCCACTATGCCTCCTAAGTAGATGAACACATTAGAAGGACATGCTAGATGCTAGACAAAATTACAAAATGTTTTCTAGTTCACAAGAATGACAAACATGAAAATTCAAACTATCCTCAATAAACCAATTCGTCATTAGATATACATTTAAGAATTTATATTTGTAAGATGGTTGGAGGTAATAAAGAGGATAAGTGCAAACTGGCAAAGCAATACGTCCCACAGACAGGTGTAAGAAAATGGAGTTTCCTTTTACATCAGAAACAAATTCCAACCCAAATAGCAATAATTGAGCAAAACCTTCAATTTATGGGGTACATACCGAGGTTGATGTTTTTAGCAGCTCCCTTATGGCCATTGTGGCGTAACAAGAAGATGGAAGCGTGAAGCCTATCTTAAGAGCAACCTGGGATGACTGGGAATCAGAACTACAGATAGAGTCGACTTGTGGTAATCCTGCTTCTGTCTCATTGTTTGTTTCATTGTTACATTCTGAAGATGTCATCTCCCTTTTTAGGTCCTCTGATTGCTCTGTGCAGTTGTCAGAGAGACTCTTGGCATTGTTTCCGTCGGTAAAACCCCCGTCTCTGATGTTTACGGGCCTTGATTTTGCAATTAAGTTCAAATCTGTCTCTGCAAGGGGGAGATTACCATCTGTGTACCGGAGCAATTCCCTGCAATCCCATAAAACAATAAACTCTTTAAAAAAAGGTCGGTTTACATGAAAATACAGATCCAGATATGAGCAAATAGTATTAAGAGAGGAGACAAGTTGAGTAAACAAAATACATACCATTCAAAATCAATTGGTTTCTGAAAAACCCGTCTATAACCTCCAGTCATACTTGTTATAGAAAACTCCCTAGGAGCGAAACAAGAAAAATGCCCATTAATATTATAGGACTGATATGTGCAATGTGGTGAAAATTGCAGTTATAATTTTAAATACTCACTTGGCACTATGTACACATTCTGTCAAGCTGATATTGTCCTGGGTTGTCAGAACAAATGAACAATAAGGGCAGGATAATGAGAGAGAGATTGAAGATAAAAATAAAATTCACGCTGCTCAGTGCCTATTCATCATGCATCCACGTCTATTTCTTTTCTGAAAATGAATAACCATCACGGAAGAGATACAATCATACAACATTTTACTTTTGGTCGATAAGCTGGATTCTACCAGCAAATGATAGCCTGATCACACATTCCTCAAGTGTCAATTGAGCTACAAAGTTAAAATCTCTTAGTGTTTTATTTCTATATGGTAATAAATGGAAAATAGTAGCTTGATAAATTCCCTTCTTTGGTTGGTAAGTCTGGATTGAATCAGCAAACTCACATTCTACAGGTAGCAGCACCCAACAAAGCTGAAGGTTCAACTTGGAAATAACTAATAAGTACTCCTTGTAAGAAAAGACAAATAATTCCAAGTTAAAAATAACAGGGTGGCTGGTGATAAAAATAAATAGATCCAAACAGCACAACTCAGTTGAGCTATAGGCTTGACCACTCTATGGAGATAGTTTATCAGAGCATAGCTGAAAACAACATGTCAATTTGTTCAGAGTAACGGAAGCTCATCCATACAAGCAAACCAGAAACACTGAAGAAGGTAAATGAACCATCAGCCACAACCACCAAGTAACAAAAGGAGAATATCATGCAGCACAAATTTTGAACTGCATCAGAAGCTGAAGAACAATAGTAGAGAAGAAAAACAGACCTTCTTTGCCCAATCATGATAAACTTCAGCAATATCATTCATTGGATAGATGACTCTTGAACTGACATCAACGAAAAAGACAAAAAGAAAAGCAAATAACAATTAATATTAAAAAACAAAAGAAAAAAAAATCTGAATGGACCAAAACAAGGTCACACTTACCCAGGTAGAGGAAGTACGACATCATCGATTGAATATTCTCCTCTAAGCAGATCCTCGGCATTTACAACCTGCAGGGAAATAGAAAGCTTTCTCAGAACAAATTACAGCATGGGTTTATAAAAAACACTCGTCACTAGAATACTGTTTTTGTAAGAAAGAAAGCTTCTGCGCAATCACATGAATGCATCTAATTCGCTGAACCATATTCCGGGAAACAGAATCAAATAGAGACAGTGTCCTCCTAGAAGTATGTAACAATGAAATATCTATTATGTCATCAACTGCAAAACAAAATCTAAATGAAAAGTACTATATAGCTCAGGGAAAATTTAGAGTTTGTTTTTGCCTTCACAGGACTCTTCATTTCATCAGGAACTACTGTTCCAGAGATCTCATCTAAATGGTCACAATCATATCCCTCCATAACGCTAGCATCTTCGAATTCAGTGTTAACAGCTTCTGTCAATCTTTCCGTAGAACTTCCTTTGCAAAACACCAAGTCTCCTACCATAACATGGTGAATTCCTGCAATGAATCTAACTCATCAATTGAAGTACAAAATAAATGGAAAAGTTTGAAGAAAAACACAAATCATGAAATTACAAGTAGGTTTCCCCTCTCTAGTTTATAACTTTATTTCTTGTAACTCAAGCTTTATGATAACAAACTAAAAAGGGGATGGGGGAAAAAAAAAAACAGCCAAGGGGAAACCAGCACCCCACATGAGTGTAGAAACACAATTAAAGTTATGAAGCAGAAATGCACTTATGCAACAATTTATGCACAAAATTTCACCCCAAAAAAAAAATAGTACATGAACAATGTAGAACTACTGTGGTTGACTTTTCTGCATCCCCTATCACATCCAAACCAAGGTAGGTAGTAGCTGGGGTTAGTTACATTGAGTTCATTGGTTACTTTTCGTTATCCACTATCACGTCCACAATAAGGTATGTAGTAGCTGATATTAGTTATATTCGAGACCATGGACCATTTTTTTTTCTTGATCACGTGCACAATTGCAAAATTATTCATCACATTAGTTCAACAATTATGTAAATTTGGGCACTTTTCTTGTTAGTATCTAGGCTTTATTACATCGTAATTGACTAGACATTTACTATTAATTGTGCAAAATTATTCATCATATTAGTTCAACAATTATGTAAAATTGGGCACTTTTCTTGTTAGTATCTAGGCTTTATTACATCGTAATTGACTAGACATTTACTATTATCTTTTAATTGCCTAATAACAAGAATAGGACATCAGAATCATGCTTTTAAGTCCTAATGTTCTGGTTTAATATTAACCAAAAAGTCATGTACATGACCCAACTTATTTATGATTTACAATCAGTATCTTCCACACCGTATTTCGCTCATGCAAGGGACTACCCATATGTCCTCTTGTTCGTTCAGGTAATACGTTAACTGCATACAGATTGGCATAAATTAACAAAAAAAGTGGAGAGCACATACCGTGTTTTTGAACTCTAATACTTGTTGCATGGTTCCATAAGTAACTTTGGTAGCTATGCACATACCTAAACAGTACATAAAAATCTTTTAATCAGGCACAGTAAATACTTTTCCTATTCCTACATTGACATGGTAGTTCTAGGACCCTCTGTGATGATCACTTACATCATTCTCAGAGTCCTGGGTATAGCCTTCAGGGCCTGCAAGTAGTTCCCAGGGCATTTCTTTAAACACTGGAGCTGGTTGAAGAAAGAATAAATGAGATATTATGTTAACCACAAAATAAAGCAGTATGTCCATATATCTCCAAAACCGAAAGATCATAAAATGTGCTTCAGATGTTATCATGGAAAATATAATGATTTGTCATTAAAAAGTTGCATGCTTCCATCCTTCCTGTTTACTTTGTAACCAAGCATAGTACAAATCCTGTTGATGAAGTATAGGTCACGGGAAGTATTCATTTACAAGATATACTCAGTGTTGAATTGTCTGAAATAACTAGCAAATATGCTTTGTGGAAAAAGAAATATACAAGTTATAACAAAATCAGAAAACTACAACTATCTTATTTAGTAGATTATGAACAATAAAAAGATCTAGTGAGTACCAACTCAATATCACCAGAAAATAATCATTTACAATAGATATTGAATTATTAAGATAAAATTCAATCCTTTTATGAAAATCACAGGAAGTCAGGACTCAGAAGAAGGTTGAAGTCTCTGAGATATTTGTTATTTAGTCTTGAGTAAGTTCTTATCGTTCAAAACAGAAAACAGAAGTCATAAATTGTCACATATATATAAAATAGAAAGAACCATAATGACGAAATTTGAAACAATTCCAAAGCTAATCAATAGAAGCGTCAATTATAAGAAAAGCCCACTACATACGAAGAAAAACAAGGAGTATGATGGCAGGGAACCTACAATAGCCCTTTCAGCAACCAGATGGCGAGGTAATTTCTTTAGTGTCCCATCAATATCGCCACTTTCCTTATAATACTCGCGTGCCTCCATGATGGTGTCCCGCTGTTTTTTCAGAATTAAGTAACCAAACACAAGATTTGCGCTGTTCCAATGATGCATCAAAGCTCTATACACTTTTCTGGTTTTAAATGATAAAAACTAGAAAGAAACTTTTTCACCGAAATATGATGTCTGTAAAAGGATATCCCCTTCTCTTGGATCAAGAAACATGCTTACAGCAGTTTTCCACTCTCCTCGAAGTAATGCTGCTCCAATAAGGTGAGTTGGCACCGAACCACTTCCAAAACGCTGAAATAAACTTTAATGTCAATTCAATGAGTTAACCTTAGTAACTAAGAATCTAAGGGCTATACCCAGAACATCTTATGCAACACACTCCGAAGACCCCAAAGACGATCATCCTAATGTGCTTTCTAAATGTAGGGGAGAATAAAGCAGGGACAACATTCCATACACTCACTCTAGGAAATTAAAATGAAATAGATTGGGTTTCTCTTATCATCAAATCTTAGACTTCCACTGGACCAGATGCTATATTGCACACTCCAAAGGAATGTAATAGATCTGATGGTCAGGATCATCTATTAAGCTGCATTTTAGCGTTAGAGATCTTTGGCATAACCACCCCATATGGTGCCGAGGATCCCAATAGCCTGCATGAGTGTCAAGTGACTGGACCAGTTGCTATATTACACACTTCAAAGGAATGTAATAGATCTGATGGTCAGGATAATCTATAAGTCGTATTTTAGTGTTAGAGATCTTTGGCATGACCACCCCATATGGTTCTGAGGATCCCAATAGCCTGCATGAGTGTCAAGTGAACCTTTTCTTCCTAACCTCAGGTCCCTATAAAGCATCCCTTACATGAAAGACATAGATTAGGAAATTACTTGCAAACCAAAGTAGTTGATAAACCCATTCCTTCCTAATGCATTTGCAGCTGCTTTTATAGTATCCTCAGAATCTGCAGTAACTCCTCTGAGAAGATACGTCAGAGCATACCATGGTGGATGTTAAACAATGAAAACATGATAGCTGCTTTGGGAAATAATTTTTAAACATCAAAAGTTAATTAACTTTTCAAGGACAGTAGTTACCTCAAAGTAATTGTGAATCGGTTTCCTTGGAGCTGCCCAAGAACAAGTCCTTCATTGACATAGCTGGACAAAGAAGAATATTTAACATCGGTGTACATCACAAGATAAATAATAATAAAAACAATTTAAAAAAATCATGAAAGTAAAACAGGTACAGCTTACCAAAAGTCTCCAACTTTGATACCGATCAATCTGCAGTTGAGGCCTGCCAATCTTTTTGCGTGCTGCTTGAAAACAGTTACCTGCAAAGAAGGAAACATATCCTACATGAAGATCTTATTCCCCCCATATGTTTAGGATACTTACTTAATAAATAAATAGGCTACCCAATAGAAACACATGACTTAGGAATTTCTACCCTTTGAGTTGATACAGAGCGCTTATCTTTTGTACCTGCAAATCCAAACGACCGTTGCTGCGAAAAAAAATTAAGAAAGAAAGACAAATAAACTGAATTGACTTTTTAAAAGTACTGCAACTAGAGAAATTCAAAATAAAGTGCCTCACCTAATGCATTTCTACTTTCAACAAAATATATATTCGTGGATCTAAATAAGAGATGAAAGACAATCGTATAATCCATAACTTAGGTGGGACGCAGCAAAAATCTGAAGGCATGTGATTTAACTCTAACAGATCTTTCCTTGAGTAATGAAAAATTTAGAGTCGCTAACCGACAGAAAGAAGCTCCTCTGACTTGAAAAAGACAATAAGGTTACCTGGATGCCAAGCATCTTTCCTATCAGTCCCAATGCCTCTTGTGTGTCCTTATTCTCCTTGTAAAGATGAAACCTGAAGGAATAAGAGAAATGCAACTTTTCAAGTGAAGGGATGAAGCAAGAAACACTAAAAAAAGATGAATGTTTGTCTAAGCTGAAATAAGAGAATATTTATTAGTTGAATTAGTTCTTATCCGTAGCTGAAAAGTAAGAAACTTCCTGTTAGAAAATTAAATCTAATTATGAACCCCTTTGTATATCTACTTAATCATCACATCCCTCTGCCAAAGGGCTGTAACAGAAACACCATTTCTAGTCAAGCGGTCACTCATTCGAAGTTAGCTCATGTTCATTTATACCAGGAAGGATATTGCTTCAATATGTACTACAAAAGAAAGTAAGAGCACAAATGTTTACCTAAGGAACTTTCCCATGTGCTCCGGCCAATCATCCGTACCTCTGCTGTCGAAGGGCTTATCCCCCCTTTCTTTCCTTTTCCTTGAATTCCTCCCATTCTCATTTCCTCCTGAATTTTGCCTCACCCTAACACATTTTGATGTAGGATCAGGTCCATCAACTGTGTCCGTAACTAGGAACTTGAAATTCGCCTTAAAGAAATTATGAACTGCCTGAAATATTTGGAAAAAATTTAGAATTGGATATATTTAGAAAACTAAACTTAAAATGCAGAGAGTGATCAAAACTTGCCGTTCTATGGAGTTTATCAGAATCAGGAGAAAGAACAATTGGAGATGTGTCATCTTTGACACCTGATGTAATTTTAGCAATAAGCGCTTTCAGAGATTCGGCATCAGCGTCCCCAGCAAGCGATCTAAATAACTCAATTTCTGATGTATAAGATATATTTGTTTCCTTTTCCTCATTTTCCTCCTTTTCTTTCTTTTCCTCTACATTCTGATAAATCTAATTGAAGCAAAACCCACACTAATAAATTAAAGATCAAAAAAGAAACTTTGCGTGTATTTAAACACAGAGATTGAAATTGGATTACCTCTGGAGGAGCATCCAAGCTGGTTAAATGAACAACATTTCCATCAGAATCAACTTCGTTTACAATAAAATCCGAGTACCTAGAGAATAATTCGAAAAATAAAAAAACCACCAAATTGAAGAAATGAAAAGATAGAATGACAAAGGAAAAGAAATCAAGAACAATTTTAAGCAAGTGTTTCAAACCTTTGCTTAAGAACGCCGCGAAACCCAGGAAGCTGAGAGATGTAGCATTGGATGCCAACGTCAGCTTCGTCTAGGGTTTTCATGGTTAGGGTTTCTGTTTTGGAGAAGTTACAGTAGGTTTTTAGGTTGTAGGGTTTTAGCTGGGAGAGGACGACAATGGAGACTGGGGAGCTTAAAACCCTGTTAATCCACATTTGTGGGTTTTTCTTCCTTCCGGTGTTTGCGTTCTACTTGAGGAATAGTACGTTATCTAGTAAGGTGCATCATCGTCGATAGACCTTACTACTTGATTGGTCTTTTCCATTTTTACCGTTTTTAAGGATCTGAGGATTCTCAAATGCGAAAATTCATGTTTAGCATGTGTTTGTAGGTGATTAAAGAGGGCATCTAAAAGCAACTATTTGGTGGGATTTACAATGGGCCTACAAAATAAGCAATTTGAATTTCATTTTTTCTAATTTATGAAATTTTAATTAGCACCTACAAAAACTATGAATTTTCGCATTTTTACATATTCACGATGTACCAAACAGGACCTTAAGTGTCAAATTGGGTACCATACAACTTGATTAATCTAGTTGGACATGGTCAAGTGATCGACAAATAATATATTTATGGTGTGTTTAGATGTAGAATTTATGTTTTCCAAGGGATTAAATGAATCCTTGGAAACATGAATCTTTAGAAACTGAATTTTTTGGTATGTTTGGCAGCCCTTTTAAATCCAATGAAAGACCACTTCCATCAAATCACATTGACTATTTTGATTACCTTTTTATTCTTGCACTTTACTTACACTTATCAATAGGCCACATATAGATGATTCAATGACTGATTTTTTTTGTGAGGATGATCAGCTCATCATGTAGATCAAGACAAGTCACTTCTTGAAAAGGGCCCATTGAATAGTGACCACTGATGTAGTTCTTGATTCAGAGTATTTAAGAATGCCATGTGGCACATTATAGTGGACGAAAAATCTAAGGGCTTAATTTCGTAAGGAAGATGAGATGATCATCTTCACAAAAAAACAGCCATTGGATATCCTTCATGTGGTCCCACAACCCAGTGTAAGTGAAGTGTAACAATAAAGTAGATAGAACTTGTAAAAAAATTATAATAATAAAGTGGGGTGTAACATATAAAAAGTTGAGGTGTAAATAAACCAAATCCCTCCATTAATTTCTAGCAAATCTAAAGGGGGAGGTGAGACTCAAATTTATGTAGGAGAATTGCTAGAAAACTAGTTTCCAAGGATTCATGGTTGCGAAACAGATCAAGAAAACTAGAATTCTTGTGAATATCCCTTCTCTAAAATCTCCAATCCAAACATACTATTATATACAATTAACATTTAACACTATATAAGGTTAGGACCTATAACTTCATCTTACACGTTATGAACAATTCCAGCTTAATGAAAAATGGATTACAGATAGAGAGATTAATTAATGAAGCTAAGAACAGAAACCAAGTTCTAGCTGTTGGTTCTTGATCATGGAGAAGCAACAGCTGGGATTGGTGATGTCTTGCTGAAAGGAGGTGGTGGTGATGGCTTCGGCTTGTCGGAGATGCGGCCTTGATCATCTTTCATGGTAAAATGAAGATTATTAAACCTGCTGCTGCCAAAGACTTGAGACAAGAGGAGGATCAAGCATAATAGTCGTAACAATTGTAAGAACAACCCCATTTTTCTCTTCTTTGAGTGGTGGTCGGAAATCTGACACACGCACGTACACCCACTCACGATTTTCACAGGCGGAGGATATGACACACGGACCCTTAAGAAGACTTTGATGAGTGTTGATCGATCATGTATTAGCTAGCTTTTAGTGTTTGATATATTTATATATATCATATATATATATAGAGAGTGATAAGAACCGAATTGGTTCTTACCCAAAGGCCAGCACGAGCAAGATGAACACAAAGGTGTAATAAAATAACGATAACTTCTTCTCTACCTTTTTTTAATTCAATCCAAGTATTTATAGAGTTTGCATGGATTCTTCAGCAAGCAAGCACTTACTAATTTCGACTCCTACTTAAAACAGTAACTAAAAATCAAAAGGAATTAGAAATCCTACAAATTAAAAACTCTCTAAATAAGCAACCTCTAATAATAATTATTCTCTAAACTACTCCATCAATTAATTTGGTAATTGCACGTTAAGTTCCACCGTGAGCCACGCCATCTTCATCAAGCACCTTATGAAATATCACACCATCACGTTGCACGTCGAGTACATAGTCGTATGCTGGCCCCACACTTCCATCAATCACCAAATTATCGTTGGAATCTTTAAACTTCAAAACTTCATTAATGGTCGACCTTATCAGAGAGCTAAGGCAAGTCTGACCCAATCCATAACTTTGATTAATTTTTTTTGGAAAAAAAGAAAAGAAAATTGTATTTGTGGTTGAAGAAATTTCAAAAAAAAATCTTTTAGTCTAAATTCCTTGTCAAGCAATTAATTTGACATATATATAAGAACTTGACTTGGCCTTGCACAACCACTTCCTTATTTGGTAGGTATTGGTTCCCTTATTTTTAAAATGATTTAACAAGGTGGAATTTTTTTTTTTTTTTTGTGAGATTCAAGGTGAATAGCCGATAGATGTTCACTTACATACCTCTTGCTAATTAAGGGTACGAACATCCAACGATTTTTCAACTTAGAAGCTATGTTTGGTATCTGGAGAATTTATGTGAAAATTCGCAACCCTAAAATGCTATTGTATTCGTTTTAATTGGGTCGATAAGTGCAATCATTACACCAAATTTTAGTGACCCCATATAAATTTGGTTAAATAGGTTGTTAATATTTGTAGTTATAAAAATGGCTCAATTTATTCACACCCTATTTCATCAAATTTATGTAGGGACCACTACAATTTAGTGTAATGATTACATTTATATACCAACAATCAAGGTAAATACAATAGAATTTTAGGCTGCGAATTTTTGTAAAATTTTTCGGATACCAAACAGAGCCAGAGCTACAAAAAAATTTAATGATATCGGGACTCTTTTAATTATACATATATTCAATTCTGTTTTTCGGTGAATATGATCTAAGACTTGTTACATATATTCAATTCTGTTTTTCGGTGAATATGATCTAAGACTTGTTACATATATTCAATTCTGTTTTTCGGTCAATATGATCTAAGACTTGTAATATGAAATGAAAATCCAAACGATCACCATGGTTCAACAAAATCAATATTCATGGTTCTAAATTAATAAGAAATGCAAAACCTGTAGGGTGAGGTTGAAATCGTGTTGTCAAAAGGAAAAGATTTTGATCCGAGGGATAAGTTGCTTAATACATCTTGAATTCTGTTAAGGGCGCCCCAGAGGAGTCAACTCGGTTATTCAACTGACTTATTGCATATGATCAAACTAATTTTCATATTAACATAAACTCTTTTGATATCACTCTCGCGTGCTTTATTTGTGCACGCACATTTAGCTTGTGGAATCCGAACACACCCCAATTAAATTTCCATTCCACATACTTCAACAAACTGATGAATAGTAAACCACTAGGAACCAAAATCTTTAGTAAATGACTGATTCTGGCTCCATATGCCATGGTTCCTTATTTCAGACATGGTGTAAATATCTGAATTTCACCATTTTAGAAACTTTTTCAGACCTATTACCGATACTAAGTAGCAGTTAAAATTTTGTATCGATTTTTAAAACAACTAGCCGGAACCAGAATAGATCATCCAGTTCCAATTCCACCCTATAAACTTCATCGGCCAAAGCCAATTCGCATATAAATAATACTTACCTTAGATGCAACAATATATATATATATACATACCACATAGACGATCACTGACGGTTCATGTAGCAACACTAATTATTCTTACAGAATTTAAGATACTAATTCTAATTTTAAATTTTTAATGATAAATGGATTAATAACAGTAGTAGTTCTCTGATCATGGAGCAACACTAGCAGCTGGGATCGGGGTCAAGCTGAATGGAGGCGGTGGTGATGGCGTCGGCTCATCGCCGATGCGGCCTTGACTTTCTTTTACAGTAAAATGGACATTATACCTTCCAAACATATTGCAGAAAAAAAAAATAAGAATTAATAAGATGGTTTTATTATTAAAACTAATCTTTACAGCTAGAAGAAGAAAAAAAATAAAATAATTAAGATAGATACCTACCTGCAAGAGACTAAATTAGATGAGAGGAGGATCAAGCAGATCAACAAACGCAACAGTTGTGAGAAAAACCCCATTTTTCTTCTTTGATTGGTGGTCGGAAATCTGACACACTGTTGGATTTTCGGGGCAGAGGATATGACACACAGATCCTTAATTAGAGTACTGTGAGGATTATCGTTGATGGGTCATGCGTAAATAGCCTAAGTAGTGTTTGATATTTATATATATATGAAAGAAAATTAATTAAAGCAATTAGTCTAACCAAATCGATGACATAATTAATTGTTTAATTAATATATAGATAGGCAATGAAAAAGAAATTCGTATACATCTGTGATTGAGGAAGTCTAAATTCCTGGTCAAGCAAAGACTTATATGAACTGGACCTGTTGTTACATATGCACACAACCACGTAGTACTCTGATAGATCCTTAATTTTTATAAATTCATCCTAATTTTGTTATTTAAGCGAATATGATCTAAGACTCAGTAATAAGAAATGCAAATCCAAAATATTGCTGCCAAAAAAAAGAAAGAAAAATAAGCTCAATTGATTCTTAAAAGTACTGACTTTTGTATATTGGTCTGTTGGGCCTGGAGATGACCCAAAGGAGGAATCTATAAAAAAAAATCAGCTTATTTTAAAACTCGTTACTGTATCATCTGGTGATTGAGATCATCTATTTTACCATTGATTGTATTCAATGGATGACGGAATTACAAATTTTAGAATGAACCGATTTTCAGTGACGACCCAAGAACTAATTTTTGGTGTAGTTTGTGTCCTCACAAAAAATTAGCTCATTCTCAACTTCTAAACCTATCAAAATTTGATTAATGACTGTAAATAATATTTTTATGAATAATGAACCATTGATTTTGAATCAACTTTCGAAACGGTTAGAAGTATTATAAAGACCTGATATTTTTGGTAAGGATGATCTACACGCTAAAGAGATCTAGAACTTCCTTACAAAAATCAGCCCCCAGATAAGAATAACATTATTGGATAACAAATGATCCAAGCTTCTCTATAAGAAGCTCAATATTTACAAGATGTAAAAATTAAGACACTGATCCTAGCTTAATGACAAATTAATTAAGATGAAATACTCAATGATTTCTTTCCTTTAATTTTGTCCTAATTAAGCAAAGATAAATAGAAGCCACATTATGTTTGTTCTTCATGGAGTAGTGTCAGCTGGGGATCGGGCTATTCCGGCTGAAAGGAGGCGGTGGTGATGGCCTCGGCTTATCTCTGATCCGGCCTTGATCAATTTTCATGGTAAAATGTCCATTAAACCTGCCAAATTATATAAGAGGAGAATTGAGAAATATATGATTATCTCGACCTATTATATATGAGAAAAGAAGGAATGTATAGGGCTAGAAATAAACTGGATTCAGTAATCAAACCAATCCTGATTACATTTAACATATATACCTGCAAGATACTTGAGATAATAGGAGGACCAAACAGCATAGACGAAGCAGTTGTGAGAATAATCCCATTTTTCTTCTTGATTGGTACTGGTTAATTGAAGATCTGACACACTGTCGAACTTTGGCGGGCGGATCGAGGATATGACAAACACACAAATAATCTTAAAAAGGATTTTGATCACATATTAACCAGAACTATTTGATGATATGTTAATATGGAGGTTTAATTATCTTAGGGCTGGGACATGCAAAATAGAGACAAATGATCTTCTCTTACCAAATAACCCCTAATTAACTTTGATATAGTTATGTGTGTCCACAACCATAGCTTAGTGCTTGGGCTTATCCAACCTCTCCAAAATGTTTGCTCCCTCATCCTTAGTGCTAGGGCATAAAATATGGAGAACTAATTTAATCCCAATTGAATATGCTATAATTTGATCTTACAGGATGTGAAGAATTAAGTTACAATTCTAACCCTAATGCCAACTTAATTAATATGAGAGAAATATCTATATAACTTCTTCTTATTTTCTTGCATGCCGTCCTACACAACAGAAGCCAAATTCTTTTTGTTCTTCATGGACGCCCGGAAGATTGGGCCTGGTCGGAAGGAGCCGGTAGTGAGTTCCATGGTTGATTGCCAAAGCGGCCTTCACTCATTTTTGTGGTAAAATGCATATTAATCCTGCAAAACATGAAAAAATATGTTATCTCAATCTTATAAGGGGTTAGTTAGTTACATTCAACTTATTCTTACACTTCGCTAACACACCCACCTGTGCTAGATAATCTCAGGGCTGATTCATTTTAAGAATGATGTTCTCATAAATCATGCTCACTATAAGAGGTTAGTTAGTTACATCCAACTTATTCTTACACTTCNACCTGCAAGATACTTGAGATAATAGGAGGACCAAACAGCATAGACGAAGCAGTTGTGAGAATAATCCCATTTTTCTTCTTGATTGGTACTGGTTAATTGAAGATCTGACACACTGTCGAACTTTGGCGGGCGGATCGAGGATATGACAAACACACAAATAATCTTAAAAAGGATTTTGATCACATATTAACCAGAACTATTTGATGATATGTTAATATGGAGGTTTAATTATCTTAGGGCTGGGACATGCAAAATAGAGACAAATGATCTTCTCTTACCAAATAACCCCTAATTAACTTTGATATAGTTATGTGTGTCCACAACCATAGCTTAGTGCTTGGGCTTATCCAACCTCTCCAAAATGTTTGCTCCCTCATCCTTAGTGCTAGGGCATAAAATATGGAGAACTAATTTAACCCCAATTGAATATGTTTTTAGTAGAACGGGGGATCCAAATTAAAACGTGGGTTACATTATATGATTTATTATTCTTTAGCGCTTGGTCAGGTCCGGACCCGATTTAAAACCTAATTTCTTATTTTTGTTGGGCTGTAAAGTGTGAATCAAAACCCATAAATAAATACTTCCAAGTTCCAATATTACAAAAAGTAATCTATTAACCAAAACCCATAAATAAATATCAAAATTAATTAATTTGAAAATTAAAAAACGGGTCCTAAAAATACCTTCACGACAACAGTA
>MVGT01003118.1:1384712-1395402 GCA_002174775.1 Macleaya cordata | reverse complement strand
ACTCTGAGAGTCCGCCCATCTAATTTTCTATATATTTTTAGATGTTGTCTATTTTTTCACAATTCTCTCTCCTGCTAGTCCAAATTTACATTTTTAGACAATCCATAGCGAATTACTTTTTAGACAATTCCGCTAAATTTAGCTAGCATTGTGGATGCTCTTATACCCAAGGAATACACATTTGCGAAATGACCATATCTCCTGTTCTGATCTTCTTTGACCTAACACTAAGGGAACCTTTGTACATTAGTTTTCGAATCATCTAGGCTTGGAGGAAATTTTTGACACATATTTTGCCATTTTTCTTTAAATTCTTCCCTTGATTCTGATTAATATTAGATATATGTAACAAAAATAAAATAAAAAGGAAAACTCTCTTTACCTATCCATAAGAATTTTTAATTATATTATTATATTTCTAAGATGATGAGTTAAATCGTGATTGAAATTAAGGGTTGAGATTTCTGTGAATAAGATTTGACAAAACCTAGCGTCCTAAAATATTCCAACCGTATAATTAAATTGGTGATAGCAATATGCAGACGTAGCTTATTTTTCTTTTTTTTTATATATATTTTAATCAATGACGTTTAGTTCATTATAATAAAAACATTGGTATTTGTAGTAGAGAAGGGATATTGCAATATACATGCGACACTATTGTAATACATTTTTTTGTAGTAGGGCTCATATAGTTATAATTCAAGGGTTGATTTTTTTATAAGGATGTTATTCTCAGCATGTAGATTAGCATATCGGGAATCAACCCATTATATAAGTTCTAACCCCATTAAAAATTTATCAGAAATCAATAATTTAAAAAAATGTCTATAATTTGCAAATAAACACGGCGAGGAGAACATCACTATAAAAAATGAGCCCTTCTATTATTATCATGTGAGCCCTACAAAAAATTTACGTATATATTGCAATAGTGTTTCCTTTACATAGTATTACAAAATTTTAATTATTTCACATCACCTGGTTTCTTCCTCAGCTAGACGAATTCAATAGTACTATGAACTGAAATTTGTTGACCTTAGGAAACCACCAGCATTGTGTTAATATATTTTATTTATTTCCTTCATGGTTTTTTTTAATGGAAAATGTAAAAAAAATCCCTAAAAAAAAAGTCATTGTGATTTTAATCCTTTTTTATAAATTTAGTCCTTAGTTTTGGACATAAAAGTCATAAAAGTAGGGACTAAATTTATAAAACAAGGACTAAAATCATAATGACTTTTTTTTCAGGGACTTTTTTTACTAAACCCTTTTTTTAATGTTTAACTAACTATGAGTTTACATTAGATATAGCCATATAGGTGTTATATTTGCTATTTTTCTGCGCACCCATCAACTATTTTAACATATTATAAAACATTTTTCCGTTCATGCTCAAAAAAACATATGCCCTAGGATCCTAATTATAAAACTTGTGGAGAAGGATGTCTGCGCGTGTCTGCATGGATGATAGTTGTATTTGAATTACCAAAAATTGATATTAGTTACTTATTAATTTCTTAATTCTCTTAAAATAATAATAATAAGAGAATAGTATGCATGTTATATCCACGAGTTGCAAATGATCTCATAACTACATCATCCAAAATATTCATTTAAATCAATTATTTCATTCAAAAGCTACATAGATAAATTATCTCGATTTAATAGCCGTTAAAGAATAAGGAAGTTCTTTTTAGTCGTCAAATTAAATCGGCCATCAGTACTAAAATTTAAAAAATGATATTTTCTTTTATATTTTAGGTTTTATGTATGAACGTTCAACATATTAATCATATATCGATCAAATGCACAAAATTACTGACTTATATGTTACAATAAATTTTAAACGACAAAAACACGCAATAAATTATGGGCCCTGCTAAAAAAACACCGGTTACTACTCGTTAGTTATATATTAAGTGTGTCTTACACTCTTACCAATGATAACAAAATAAAATAAGAAAAAAGAAAAGACCTGAAACTTAACACACTATATATTCAATCTAACGACATCATCGATCTGAGACGCAAGCATGTCTTTGAATCTCCTCCTTTTCTTGTCGTCCTAAGCAAACATTACGGAATCCAAATACTTTTTGTTCTTCATGAACGACTGCCAGATCCGGATAGGGTGGAAGGAGACGGTGGTGATGGCCTCGGGTAGAAAATATAGCATGTACGGAGCCGGTTATTTGACCTACTTAATCTTACACTTAGCTTACATTCATCTATAGTGCCCATATAGAGAGGATTTAAGACTGATTTTTTGTGAAGATGAATGAATGATCATCCTTACAAATGACCAAATTATTTTTTTATCAGCAGTTTTTTTTTTTTGAGTACAAGGGACTATTGCCTAAATTACAATGACAAGGTGAAGATACACCACTAAGACACTAATCACTAGCAATGGGTGTGTAAGAAGCGCAGAGACACCATCAAGATCATCAAAGGAGTCGCCACCACGGACGAAGAGAAGTCGTTACTACGAATGAAGAGAAATCCGCCATCATGGCCGAAGAGAAGCTACTAACTCCAACATAATTAATTACATGAGCCAAACCTTGTGGATAGTCATATTATTATTAAATGATGTATTATTTCAAATTTCTCTAATAGTTTGTTTGGATAAAGAATTTTAGAAATGGATTTTGTCGGGACCAAAAATTTAGTGGTAAAATAACACATGATTTTTTCCACTAGAGATAGTCCCCACAAAATTCCTCTCTAAAATCCCTAACTCCTTCTATGATCTTTTCTTACACTACCATTGAAATCTTTGTAGGTTAAGTTTTCAGGCATCTGTTTAATATTAGATACATGTATTTAAAAAAAGAAAAGGCAAAACTGTCTTTTCATATATTAATTAGAATTTCTAATTATATTATTTTTCATCTTTTTACCCCTAAGGCGATGACTTAAATTTATTTACTTTATCATAAAAAGTATTTAATAAAACATCAAATTATAACAAATTACATGAAAAATCACGACTCGGCAAAATCCCAAGTTAACACTTCACTTAAAAAACCATCATCTGCGCAAGGATCTATAATCTATTGATAAATTATACTTATAATGAAATTTTAATCCATCCCATAAAAACTAGTGTCCCAATTTGGGTATTAGTCTATTCTTACAGAAAAAAAAAAAAAAAAAAAAAGGGAAATGCTGAATATATATACTCGCGATTTCGCAAAGGTTCACATTTAATCATACAAGATGTACGGTTAGCAATAACCTCAAAAGTAAAATAACATAATGACAAATATATTAATTAAGATGAAAGACTCATTGAATAGTAGTATCAGCTTGGAACCGGGCTATTCGGGCTGGAAGGAGACGGTACTTTTGAACCCGGCCTAGGGACATCAAATCGGCCTTCTCGAACTCTCACACTAAAATGTCCATTATACCTGTCAAATTAATTATGTATATAAGTATATAACAGGAGAAAATCAAAGGTTAATTGAAATTTAAGAGTGAGGTGATCGATCGAGTGATCTATTTATTTATTTTTATCGTTGATCTCCAACTAACTTTTGATATGTTTTCTAACAGGGTTAAAAATTTTAGATTGTAGATTTTTGTTTGATGATCTGTACTAGGATGAGGAAAGCATTCTAACCAAAAGTACTATGAGACCCAATAATGTAGTTGTGTAGGTGGAATAGATATGAGCGCGCGCTGCACCTCTCAAAGGCAAGGGCGAGCACCAGCGCAGAATAGCAGCCTATATATCTTGACGGGATCTCCACATGCCATTGTACATGCACTACTATATACTTAGGCGGTGTATGAAGATCCCGCTTCAAATATAGATAGTCGAGAAATAATTACTGGTTTGTTTGGAAGGGGGACTCCAAAATAGAGATTCAGTGAAGACTAGAGATTCATGTTTTCCTGGTCTGTTTGGCTGCTAAGAATCCTTGGAAACTTGTTTTCCAGGAAAATATGTTATCCAGCAAATCTCTGTTTTGGAGTTCCGATTTCCAGGGAATTCTAAACTAAGGATTGACTATGTATTCACCCAACTCAATGCAAATTATACTCCATAAAATTAAAACAACAAAATAGGAATTTTTCTTAGATTTTAATTGGCAGCCAAACAAACCAAAGGATTCAAACTTCCAAGGATTTATGAATCCATGGGTTCTTTTATGGTTACCAAATAAACCTAAGGATTCATGTTTCTAGGGATTCATATTTCTAAGGACTCATGTTTTCTTTAGAAAATATGAATTCTACATCCAAACACACTATACATGGTTTTAATTAGGATTAAGGAATTAGGATGGAAGGGTATTTTTATTTAGACATGTTATGAACACGATCTATGTAGAGCTCACATGAAGGTGATTTAAGAGATGATTTTTTGTGAAGATGATGTACTCATCATGTAGATCATCTTCACTGAAAATCACATCATTCTAAAACTTTTAACCCCATAAAAAATTGTTTGATTCATGAGCCGTCTCTTTTTACAATTAACTTTAAACTAATATTTGCTGGAATTATGAATTTTAAAACGTGATGATTTTTATGTGAAGATGTTGCCACGAGATAATCCTTAAACCATCGAATTATCGCCATGTAGACCTCCATATATTTATTTTTTAATGGGATCCTCCTTATGGACTGTATACCCAACATATCTCCGTATATAAGCGCATCTCCCGTTCCTAACTCTCAAACTTATAATTAATCTTGACTACTTACCTGCAAGAGACTTGGGACAAGAGGAGGATGAAGCAGAATAGACGAACCAGTTGTGAGAAAACACCCATTTTTCTTCGTGATTAGACCAAGTGTTTGATATGTATAGAGAGCTAAACTAAGGCAACTCAAATATATATGCACTAAAAAAATGCCTTGTACTACAATACAAAATTGGACCTGGTCTTACCCAACGCAGCCATAATTTTTTGGGGCTAGCTCTGAGGTGATATATACACACTTTTTTTTTTTTTTTGTTTAAGAGTAAGTTTAAAAAAAGTTTTAAGCCCAACCTATACATATGGAGCCGTTGGATGTAAACCTCATTTCATTAGTACACAGTGGTAACTGGCCTATACATCAACAGCTATGTATAAGTCAAGCATAAAATATTTTTTAAATTTGGACTCGTGAAATCATTTTCTTTTTCTTTTTAATCTTTTTAAATATTTGATTTTATTTTTATAGGTAATAAATAATACGACTCTTCTTACCAAAGACTAAATCAAAGGATCAGTCTCCTGCCCTAATCTTCTCTTACCCTACCATTTTTGAAATCTTTCTACATTTGAATTAATTTTCAAGGCATCCATTTAATACTAGATACATGTATTAAAAAAAGGGTAAAACTTTCTTTTCCTATATCAATTAGATTTTCTAATTATATAATTTATTTTTCATCTTTTTACCCCTAATTAAGGTAATGACTTAATTTTTTTATCGTAAAATTAAGAATTTAAAATGGGCTAATTTTTTATGAAGATGATGTATATGATATTGAGAACATCCTCACTAAAAATCAGTCTTTTGAGCATATCCAAATGACCCCTATAGACTTGGTGTCAATAAATTCACACTTTTTTTTTTTTTTAAATGTCCAAATAGCACCGTCCTAGCTAGTCCACAATAGACAACAACTAGACCGATCAGGTTACAACAGCTCCGAAGGTGAACCCTAATAAACGTGTTTTTGACTGACTTAAGAGGACAATATGAAATGGTCATACGACTCATACTTGTGTGGGTCTTACAAAAAATCAATTTGGCTTGGTGAAAATTGTTGTTAATTAGGACAAAACTTTGACTTGAAAATTGTTCACTTTGAAATTTAATTTTTTTTCTTAATTGAACTAGTCTGCTCAATTAAGTGAAGGGGCTCATCCTTGAATTGACCCATGCTGACTTGTTTTGCCGAACTAGGGCAAAGAGATCAGTTATAGGTGGTAATTGTTCTTCAAATCTTAACTTCTTATTTTTGCATTTTGCGTTTCGCTTTTCTTTTTTCTTTTCTTATTTGTTGCTCATGGTGCTTTCTCTGCCGGAGACCCCTCTCACTAGTAAATCTTTGGCCTTCGGCTGACCCATTTAATAGTACCGCAAAATGTTCGTTTGAAGACAATGAGATTACCTTTNAGCTCTTTTTATAATTGACTGGCAGTCCGGAGATGGCTTCAAAACAGACCAGGATGGCTTTGACCATAGACGCCTGTGATGGATTATCATCAATAAACATTAGTGTGTCGTCAGCAAATAATAAGTTTGTTATTTGAGAACCATTCGAGATCAGTTTGAACCCTTCAATAAGACCATTCTGCTTTGCCTTATCCACCATCCTAACCAACACCTCCATAACTATTGTGAACAGAAATGGTGAAAGTGGATCTCCTTGCCGGAGACCCCTCTCACTAGTAAATCTTTGGCCTTCGGCTGACCCATTTAATAGTACCGCAAAATGTTCGTTTGAAGACAATGAGATTACCTTTGTTTCAAAGAAATACAAGAAATACTTGTTAGACAAATTTTGAGGTTTCACTAGAAAAAAAAATGAGATTTGTTGCGACTGGGCAACAAACCGTCATTAATAAGCAAACTGTCGCTAAAAGCAATTGCTGATGGCACAAACTCCGCTGTTGATAGGAGCGTTGGGAAAAGCATTACTGATGGACTGTCTGAAAATTTTATGTACCTACTGCAGAGACATGAGTGTTTCGATGGCGTAATTTCGTTGCTATTTGCCCTTTTTTCTCCACCATTTTTTTTACTATTAGTAGTGGTTTTTATAGTCAGCAGTAATACTATACCGACAGTATGGTATCTTTGTAAATTAAGTTGCTCCCAGCGATTTAAACAACGTCCATAATACTGATTTACCAACGGTTTATAGTTGTCACTAATTGGATATTTTGCGACACAAAAAAACCATCGCTAAAATTCCCTTTTGTTAAAAATGCAGAATGCCAAAAGCCATATTGAAACTAAATCCCTGCAATTTCAGAACTTCATAGGTGCAAACTCAACACTTAGATACAAAATTTTCATCTTCTCTTACTTTCGTTCAACTCATCATTAACTAAAAGTATACAAACTCAATATGAACACAAAGTTTATAGTTTGTTTGGACTGGGATTTTAAATAGGGATTTTTTATTTAGTAGAAAACTAGTTAGAAATCATGTTATAAATCTAACTAGTTTTGTGTCAAGTTCTAGTCTCCACAAAATTTCTACTTAAAATCCTCCGTCCAAACAAACTATTAATCTCATCAATCTTACATAAACAAATAAATATATATAGCAAAAATAAAATAAGAATTAATAAGATGGTTTTAATAGTCAAACTAATCTTAACAACTAGAAGAAGGAAAAAAATAACAATAATATAATTAAGATAGATACCTACGTGCAAGAGACTAATTGAGATGAGAGGAGGATCAAGCAGAACAAACGCAACAGTTGTGAGAAACACCCCATTTTTCTTCTTTGATTGGTGGTTGGAAATCTGACACACCGTCGGATTTTCGGGGCATCCTTAATTGGAACATTTTGTGAGGATTAATGTTGATGGATCATGTGGGACCCACATGCAATACATTTAGGGCTATTTTTTGAAGATGATGTTCTCCTTATTATTTATATCATTATATTAAAAAATCATTCTAAAACTTCTAACCTCCTCAAATTATCCCCATAAAAACTGGTATAAATTTTAAACTTTTTTTTTCGACCGATGATATATAACGGGCAGATTTGAGGTTAGAAATTTTAGAACGGGTTGATTTTAAGTGAGTATGTTATCCTCACCATGTAGATCATCTTCTTCAAAAATAAGGGGTTGCATTGCATGTTGTCCCCACAAGGTGGGGATTTTTTATGGGGCTATATATATATAATACATTTTGGACCGACCATTTTACAAAAATGGTGTCCGATGCTTATGTGGAAGGTGGGACCCACCACTTTTTCATCCAAAAAGTGTTTTGAAGGGTTTCCAACCTACATGATAGTAGGACCTACCTTGCCACATAAGCATCGAGTACCACTTTTGTTAAGTGGTCGGTCCAAACAGCATTGTTGATATATATATATATATATATATGTGGAACTAAATTAATTAAAGCAATTAGTATAACCAAATCGATGACTTAATGAATAATTTAATAGGGGTAAAGGAAAATAAATTGTATACATCTGTGATTGAGGAAGTTCAGAGGAAGTCTAAATTCCTGGTCAATCAGGACTTATAGGAACTGGACCTGGTGTTATATATGCATTGCACACGACCACGTAGTACTCTGATAGACCTGTTATGCAAGCCCAGGAAGCATGGAAATCGGCTCGGTAAGAATAGCATATGATCCAAGCTTCTTTATAAGAAGCTCAATATTTAACCTTACAAGATGTAAAAATTAAGACATTAATCCTAGCTTAATGACAAATTAAATGTTTCCTGTGGTGATCGCCTTGGGCCTTGGCTTATCTCTTATCCGGCCTCGATCAATTTTCATGCATGGTAAAATGTCCATTAAACCTGCCAAATTATATAAGAGCAGGAGAAATATATATATATATATATGTTTATGTCAACCTAATTATAAAGAGGAAATGTATAGGGCTACAAATTAAATAAGCTGGTTTTAATAAACTTTTACCAATGATACACAAACACTACTCGGTACTCTAAATACAACTGAAATGAGTTGAGAGGATGTCGATCTTTCTCCTTTTTCTCGTCGTCCTATTAATTTAGCAAATTAACCACATTTTTTTTAAATCAGAATTTAGCAAACAATTACAAAAGCCAAATTCTAGCTTTTTGTTCTTAATGGACGACCAGATGGAGGGATAGGAGGCGGTGGTGATGGCCTCGGGTTATCGCTGAAGCGGCCCAACGGAGACGGTGGTGACGGTGCTCTCTGTCCACCACGGTCAACAGAAGCTTTTATGGTAAAATGTCCATCAAACCTGCAAATAAACCGAGTACAAAAATATGTATGTACGTTATCTCGATCTTAAAGGGGCTGGTCATTTGACATGATAACTCCATGGTTCATGGATTGAAAGTCTACATCATCAAAAGTCTATCAGATGACGTTACATGTCATTTAGATCTGCATATATACAGAAATGATTTTTGGACCTTTTTACAAAACCTATGGAGACGCTAATGGCAGGGTGGGATCCACTACCTTTCCCCTCATAAAAGTATTTCGAGGGGGTTTCCAACTTAGAGCCTCTCCAATGCAGGCATAGTCAGCTCAAAAGTGGTGTGCCACTAGGGATGGAACCAGAAATTTTAGTTGGGGTGGGCTAAAGTAAATATTTTTTGTTTTGAGATGTATAGGTATATAAATTTAGTTTAAGTTGCTTGGTATGTAAAATTTTACCCGGGCAAAGATATCAAATCCCCTTTCAATCTCAATTTTTTAGCAATTTTCTATGAGGAGGGATATTGCAACATACTTTTTTATGAGGTCCACATAGAGATGATTTAAAGTCTGATTTTTTGTGAAGATATTCTTCTCACCATTAAGATCATCATATCAAAAAATCAACTTATTCTAAAACTTCTAACATCCTCAAATCAAACCATGAAAAATTAGCAAATTTAAGTCTTTTTTTTAAGACCGTTGATTTTTCCTTATACTTTTGATTGGGGTACAACTTTTAGAATAGCTCAAATTGACTAATTTTTTGATATGATGATTTTAATGGTAAGAAGAACATCTTCACAAAAAATCAGACCTTGAATCTTCTCCATGTGGACCCTACAAAAAAGTATGTTGCAATAGTGTTGTAATAAGGTATGTTGCAATATCCCTCCTCATTTTCTATACCATAATTTTTTTTTCCTCAAAGTTGGGGTGGGCTGAAGCCCCCCAAGCCCCTTACTAGTTACGTCCTTATGTGCCACGTAGGAAACATGTCCAATTTATTCACCATCTCCAATGCAAATTTGCTCATCTAATGTAAAGATGATGTGGCATGTGGATGGGAAGACATCCTCTAGTCTATCTTCTTGTTCTAGAGGTTCACCAAGAGGATGTCTTCCCATCAAGAGTTGAAATTTTGTGAGGTTATTCTTATTATCCTTCCAAAAAATTAGCCCATATACTAAGAATAAACATCTTCATAACTAAAAATTAACCCATAGATCTTCTCTTTGTGGGCCTCACAGGTAACTGTACGTGCACGATGTACTTGGGCAGTAGGAAGATCCTGCCTCTAGCTAACATAGATGATTATAAAATAAGATGGTGTCGAACTAATCTTGACTACTTACCTGCAAGAGACTTGAGATAATAGGAGGATCAAGCAGAATACACGAAGCAGTTGTGAGAAAAACCCCATCTTCCTCTTGATTGGTGGTCGGAAATCTGACACACCGTTGGGCTTTGGTGGCCGGATAGACAAACAAACCCTCACGAGGACTTGAGGATTCTTGATCAATATTAAGTCTATTAGAGTAAGTGCTTGATGTATATATATTTATAGATCTAAACTAAGGCAAGTCAAAAATTGCCTTAGTTTTTTTTTTTTTTATCAAATGATTAATATTCAATTGTATTATAATTAAAAATATTGGTATATATAGTCATTATAAAATCTTTAATAATTATTTTATAATTACACCTGGTTTATTCTTCACCTAAATTCAAAATTTGACTTCAAATTTGTTGACCTATGCCAAAATTT
>MVGT01003118.1:1363764-1382022 GCA_002174775.1 Macleaya cordata | reverse complement strand
AGACTATTACCCAAATTACAATGACAAGACGAATATACACCGCTAAGGCACAAATCACTAGCAATGGGTGTGGGAGAAGCATAGAGACACGGACACCGCCAAGATCATCAATAAAGTCGTCACCACGGATAAATAGAAGCTATTATTACTGACGAAGAGAAACTCGTCACCATAGACGAAAAGAAGACACAAACTCTAGCATAATTTATTACATGAGCCAAACCTTGTGGCAATACTACGGCCTGCAAGATTTGTCTGTTTGTCCATGCAAACTACCACTACCACAGCTATGGTAATTTACATTCTGTAAATTTTTTCTTCATGCCAAGTAGGGCCTATAACTTGACACTTCATTTTTTGGTGGGACCTGACGGAACAAGAGGATATTTTATTAATAATGTAAAAAGAACTTTAGTAGGAGGAGGGGGATATGCGCCTTACCTCCGCATATCTAATACAAACTGTGAACAAACAGCCATTAACATGTCTTACACTTTTACCAAGGATAAAAACAAAAACGAAAAAGAAAACAAATATAAAAAGAAACCTCAAACTTTAAGGAATTTTACTAGAATAATACCAGAATTTGACACCAAAATATTACATCTGCTTTTTAAAAATGGTATGAGGGGCTGAAATGAAATTAATATTTTTCAACAACTATTATGATTGGTTTCCAATCAATAAAATAAGTAGATGTAATATTTGATGTCAAAATCTGGTG
Organism: Macleaya cordata; assembly: GCA_002174775.1. Lineage (NCBI taxonomy): Eukaryota > Viridiplantae > Streptophyta > Magnoliopsida > Ranunculales > Papaveraceae > Macleaya > Macleaya cordata. The sequence continues at coordinate 1,381,298 of MVGT01003118.1, read as the reverse complement.
TTCCTGTAGTAATATCCAACTTTAAGACACTATTTTATTTTCTCCTCCATTTCATGTGGTAGCTGCCTCGATCCTAACCAAATTAACAACTACAGATCGAAGCCAAGTTCTTTACGTTCTTCATGGACGACCGCCGGGCGGGATGGAAGGAGATGGCTGTGATGGCGTCCCCGGGTTATCGCTGAAGCGGCCAGCAGGCGGAGGTGGTATTGATGGCGGTGGCGGTACTGTTGGCGGACACGGTACTATTGGAGTTGTCGGCCTATTATTAAACAGAGTAGAAAATATGCATGTTATATAAAGGAGCCGGTAATTATTTTAATTTTTTTTAGTGGAAAATTTGCTTATATTAGAAAGAATAAAGCTACAAGTTACAGCAGAGAACGAAACAGAAAAAAAAAAAAAAAAAAAAATAGCAGCCTGAAGGATTCAAGAGGATCTTAATTAGCATCCATATTCTACCATTAGTTTCAACCAATTTTTGACTGAATTTAAAAAAATTTAGTTGTATCAAACTAATGATGGTCTAAAAATAATTAGATGATTTTAGTTGTATCTATCAAACTAATGATCTAAACTAAAGCAGAATAGATGGTCTAGAAATTAATAATAATGATTTTATTACCTGCCACAAGAGACTAATTGAGATAAGAGGAGGATCAAGCAGAATAAACGAAACAGTTGCGAGAAAACCCCCATTTTTCTTCTTGATTGGTAGCTGGAAATCTGATAGATACACCCTCGAACTTTTGTAACTGAGGATATGACACATAAAACCCCTAATAAGTGTTTGATATTTATATAGCAATTTAAACTAAGGCAAGTCACATTGCCTTGTATAGTTATATCAGATTAAAAAAGTTCACAGGAGGTCTACTATACCAAAAATAATTTGACCTGGTCTAATTACCTAATCCTCCATTACTTTATCTAAAATAATTTTTGATCCACGGTTGGTCTTGGTCTGATTTATGGCACAATATAATTATAAGTGGCAATGTAAATCCACACAATCTTTCTAGATTAAAGTGATTTTAAATTTTGATTGTGAATTAAAATTGTGCCAATATCTATTTAGCTACAAATCCAACAAATGGTCCAAATTCTTTCCAAATAGTACTTTTATTTTATAGGGCTATTTTTTATTTTTAATTCAATTTTTCAAGGTTTGATTTGAGGTTGTTAGAATTTTTAGAATTAATTGATTTTTTTGATATAATGATCTTATTGCAGCACTATCACGACATACTTTTTATGGGGCCCACTTAAATATGATTCAAGGTCTGATTTTTTTGTGAAGATATTCTCCTTACCGTTCATCATATCAAAAAAAATGGTTAGATTCTTCGGACACAGAGTTTAAACACATTCTATTCATTGTTGGATATAATCATCCAACTGTTAACTATTAAGTTTGTGGGCATCCAACTCAAAACCAATTGGCAATGAGTGGTGTGACCCATTATCATTATATATTAGGTTTGCTAGGCTCTCATATCCCATGTGGGACTATTCTCATCATTAACAACTCAGTTATTTTTCCTTTAATTTAGGAATTAGTCCTTAAATTTTGGAAGTGATAAATATCATGACTTTAAACCATTGGATGATTATATCTAACAGTGAATAGAATGCGTTTAAACTCTATGTCAAAACCTAGTCTCAAGAATCAGACCCCAAAAAATTAGTCCATTTGGGCTATTCTAAAAGTTCTACCCTAATCAAAAGTAAAAAAAAAATCAACGGTCTTAAAAAAAAATTTAAATTTGCAAATTCATGTTTTGATTTGAGGGTGTTAAAAGTTTTAGAATGATTTGATTTATTCATATAATGATCTTAATAGTGAGGAGAAGATCTTCACAAAAAAGTAGATCTTAAATCATCTCCACGTGGACTCAATATAAAATTATATTGCAATAGTATTGCAATAAAGTATGTTGTAATATCGGCCCTCATAATTAATATGACTAATCTTATAATTAGCAGGACAGAATGAAATGATCAGTCCCCTGCTCTGGTCTTCTCTTACCTACCAGTGGGAAACCTTTGTACGTTAAATTCAAAATTGTCGACCTTATACCTAGATTGTGTTGAACATTAATTTTCATTCTTCTTTCGAATATTTTAATGTTAAACTTTGATTGAATAAGTCAAAAATAAATAAAATATTTCCCCAACTTCAATCGGCTAGGAAACTAAAGGATGTTTCCTCTATGATTAACCCGATGACCCAAGGTCCGGCCCTGGCTCTCCTTGAGCCCGAGAACGTCTGAAGCTTGTATAAGGCTAGCCCGGCCGGCCCATTAATTTTGGCGGGTAGGCTCGGTATTCAACTTTGTACCCGATACCCGGCCCAATCACCCAAAATAATTACAAGGTCATAAATCCTGTACTTGACAGACAATAAATACAACGGCTAGAATTAGTGGTCCAAATAACCCTAACTACATAATCAATGATTCTATTGACCCCATCTCTATCTCTTTCTGACTCTCTCTCTCTGTCTCTCTCACAATTAAATGTGTTCTTGGATTGATCCTCTATAACAAACAGACAAACAAATTGTTTCAAGGTAGAAAAAATCTCTCTTAAACAATTTCTAATCTAGGGTTTCTACAAATATTTGATTATGGAGATGGTTATTAGACCGAGTAATCAGTACTGATGCAGAACTGTTTCAAGTTTCAACACTCAAGTGGTGCAATGGGAAAGAGGAGAGAGATTCTGGCCCGAGTTAATCTGGCTTGGGAAGGCTGTGGGCCTGAAATTGTACCAAAATAACTTGATTGTAAATTAATAGGCCCATGGGAGCCCGGCCTGGCCCAATTTACACCTCTTACATACACGCCTATCTTACACTTTTTTTTTTTGCTAGGTAAGCAAGAATATATTAATCAGAGGAAAAAATATACAAAAGTAGAGACAAGCTCCGAACAAAGAGAAGAACAAAATTAAAACCCTACACAACGCTATGTGGGTGGGGCATTCCAACCAGGTTGGCACCCCAAGCCGCAATAATCATTTGTTGTAAAGGTTATGAAAATCTAAAATAACAAGTGTTTGAATTTTTGATAGCTAGAAAACTTGGCCGATGATCAAAAGTTTTCTTTGCTCCAAGGGGAAGATTAGCTCCACGCTTGGACATGGTATCTGCAGCAAAGTTTGTTTCCCTAAAAACCGATGAGAATTTGATAGTCAAATTTTTTCTGATATTGTGCCATTTAGAGTTGATGAACCATGGAACTCTGTCACTTGCGAAGCATTTGATAGCAGTTTGAGAATCGGAAGTGACCCATATTTTTGACCATCCTCGATTTGAGGCCCACTCCAAACCCAAGATAATGGCTAATAGCTCAGCCACAAAATTGGTACAGATCCCAAGTCCCGCCGACATCGCGCCAATAGTATTACCTGTGTGATCACGAAGAATCACCCCTGCACCACTTGGACCTGGGTTACCTCTTGAACATCCATCACACCCAATTTTCAACTGATTAAGGTCAGGAAGACTCCAAAAGTATTGTAAGACCCTAGTGAGTTTAGCTGGTCTAGGATTGATTTGAAGGTTTTTGAAAATCATGAGGTCATCTACCCTGTTATGCATAGTGCTTTTCATTAGAATAGAGCATTCAAAGAAATTTGCTAATATCTTACTTTTAACCCGACGAGAAGAAGCTGGAATATTGTTGAAGATGCAACTGTTTCGGTGGTGCCAAATTTCAGTTAGGACATTAGTAATAGCAGCAGCCCAAAGGTCGCGAATGGCAGCACTCCTAGTTGTAGCATGAGCAGTAACTGTTTCAAAATTTTGAACATGGGGATTCCATTGGAATCCAAACAACTCATGAATCCAAGACCAAATATTGGCAGCAAATGGGCAAATCCAAAACAGGTGAGTGTCGTCTTCGATGTTCTTTAAGCATAGAGAACATCTAGAGGCAATGTTAATACCTCTGTCTTGGAGTCTCTTGTCGGTAGCACAACACCCTGAAAGTATTTTCCATATGTTAGCACTTCTGCTGGGATGGATACATTTCCTCCAAATCCATTTTGACCAATGAATCTTAAGGAATTTCTCTCGATGAATCTCCACTCCATTAGCGACTGAGTAGCAGCCAGTCAAACTTGGTTTCCACACTCTAATGTCCTCTCCCAACAAAGGAGGTGGGATAGTAGATGTGTTGATATTAGCCAATCTGAAATTGTCAGCTATAGTCGAAGGAATAGACCATTGACCATTGGCAATTATATCACTAACCCTCGCTAGATGGTCGAAAGAGCTTCCATTATTTGAAATTAAGTCGGCTATTGGTTCCGTCGAACACCATGCATCATGCCAAAGAGAGATATCCTTGCCATCACCTACTATCCACCCAAATTTTTTTTCCATACCTTGAATTGCCCATTTCAAACCACCCCAAATCGAAGATTGCTTGTAATAGGAGATCCAATTACCAGTTCTACTTTGGAATTTAGCTTTCAAGAAACTTGCCCAGTGGTCTTTGTGGGAAGTGATTCTCCACACCAATTTAAGAAGTAGTGCTCTGTTGATGTTTTCCAGCCTAGTCAGACCCAAACCTCCTTCATCCTTAGGGCAACAGATTTTATGCCAGGCTTTAGTGATGAGCTTTTTACTAGCAGGGTCACCAGTCTTATTGGATGTGATATTTGGGTTATTGCACCGTCTTATTGCATAATGCACATTATTGCACCACTTCTTTTGTAAGGTCCACATGAAAAATTTTCAAGAACTAATTTTTGTGAGTATGTTCTCCTCACTTTGTCGATCATCATTATTATCTCCGGAAATCAGTCTATTTTAGAATTTCTAACCCCCTCAAATCAACCATTAAAAAAAGACTGAGAATCCTAGGATTCTCTATGAGCCATCCTAGGTGAAATTCATATTGGTCAAAATTAATTTTCACCTAATTTTGATAATTACTCGTTATGAGCTATCCTATAATTTTAATTTAAAATATTATATATTTTATAATAAAATTAATACCTAGTTGAAAATAAAAAAATCATAGGGATCTACACAGAGAGATAAAGCATTGTTTTGAAAATAAAATTTTTTATGAGAGTTTATTTTAAAATAAAATTTTGTAAAGGTAGTTTTAAAAATATAAAATTTATTATTTTATTATTTTATTATTATAAAGGAGGATGGCTCATAGTCTGATCTTAGGATGGCATGTAGTTAATTTTGAAAAAATTAGAATGGCTCATAGTGTAGGATGGCTCATAGAGAATCCTAGGATTCTCAATATCATCAGTCTTAAAAAAGTGGTAAATATTATACATTTTTATTGATCGTAACTAGGTGAAACTCATGTTGGTCAAAATCAAATTTGACCATTACTCGCTATGAACCATCCTATAATTTTAATATAAAATATTATATATTTTATAATAAAATTAATACATAGTTGAAAATAAAAAAAATCATAGAGACTTAAATAGATATAGAAAGAATTATTTTAAAAATAGAAACTTTTATGAAGATTTATTTTAAAATAAAATTTTTGTAAAGGTAGTTTAAAAAAATATAAAAACTTATTATTTTATTATTATAAATGAAGATGGCTCATAATATGATCGTAGAATGACACATAGTTGGTTTTGGAAAAATTAGGATAGGATGGCTCATAGAGAATCCTAAGATTCTCAATATTATCGGTCACTTTTGATAGGGTTATAAGTTCTGGGGGTCTTGGTTTAGACCCAGTCTGACCAGATCGAAAGCTCACAACTCGAGTTTGGACTAAGGGGTCTTGGCTTAGGCCTAGTCTGACCTCGGGAAGCCGAAGACCAGCAAAATCAAAGCCCAACCTGGGTCCAGATCGTGTAGTTGCTAGAGAATCTTTCAAGTACACTGTTTGAGTGTAGGAAAAGACCAGCTCAAAGCCGACCCAAAATGAGGTTGAACCGTGAGCGTGGGGTGACAATGAGCCGGGTCTAGGGTATTCCAGGTCGGGTGAACCAAGGAAAATTTTATTGGCACTATACATTTTGTTGTTGGCAGGTTCGGTTTGTTTGACCTATGGTGAGCGGTGAGCCTACACTCGACACAACTTGGGCCTGTGGACTTATTTGGCATCCATAGTTGAACCCATTGACTACAGTTTGGGCCCATGGGGTTAAGTGTGATTTTTATTAAGTACTTGTTATTTTGAAGGTTAGTTTTGTCATTTAAAAAAATATAAAGCATTTTCTAAGAATTCATTTTGAACTCTCTCGGGGGCAATTAAAAATGGGTAGTTGCGGGGATATAGAAATGGATTTAATTAGAGGTGATTAACTTCCGAGTGATGTCTATCGTTGCGGTTGCCGTTGTCGTTGAATCTATAACTTGACATCGTTGAATCTATAACTTACACTTTTTTTGTTTTTGTGGAACCTCAACGAACAAGAGGATATTTTATTAATAATAAAAAGGAACCCTAATAGGAGGAGAGGGACATTCCCCTTACCTCCTATGTCTAGTACAAAATGTGAATAACAATAAAGTTTTTTTTGGCCCACCCATGTTACGAAATAAATGCCAGATATTTATGTGGCAAGATGGAACCTACCACTTTTTCCTTTCTAAAAATGTTATGAGGGGGTTTCTAACTTATGTGGTATTATGTGGCAGTGGGACCATCATGCCACATAAGAATCTGACATTCATTTTGTAATATAGTCGGACCAAACAGCAGCGCTGTGTGAATAAACACGCATGATTTGACACTTTCAAACCCTGAATTAGCAAACATGTATTACACTTTTACCAACGACAAAAACAAAAACAAAAATGAAAACGAAAACAAATACAAATACAAATACAAAAAGAAACCTGAAACTTTTAAGACTCCATTTTCTCCTCCTTTTCATGTCGTAGCTAACTCAATCCTAAGCAAATAAACAACTACAAATCGAAGCCAAGTACTTTACGTTCTTTATGGACGACCGCCGGGAGGGATGAAAGGAGACGGTTGTGATGGCGTCCTTGGGTTATCGCTGGAGCGGCCAGGTGGCCCAGGAGGCCCCGGCCTATTAAATAAAGTCGAAAATATGTACGTTATCTCAATCTTAAAGGAGCCGGTTATTTTATTTTTTTTTTGAGTGAAAATGTGCTTGCATAAGAAAGATTAATAAAGCTATAAGTTTCTGATCAAAAAAATAAAAACATAAAGCTACAAGTTACAGCAGAGAATTAAAATTCATCCCAAAGGAGCCGGTTATTTGACCCTACTAGTATACATACTTTTATACTCAGCTCATACCCACACAAGGGGCGCACGCACAAAGAGATTATCGAAGGAATTTTTTTTTTATTTTTATCCAATAAATAATTTTCTATAAGAATGATCAGACCATTTTAAAATATTAACCCATCAAAAAATTAATGGAATTTCAAGCTATCTTAATTAGCATCCATTCTACCATTAGTTTTAACCAATTTTTGACGAATTTAAAAATTTTAGTTCTATCAAACTAATGATGGTAACATAATAAGATGATTTTAGCTGTATCAAACTAATGATCTAGACTAAAGCAGAATAGATGGTCTAAAAATAATATGATTTTATTACCTGCCACAAGAGACTAATTGAGATAAAAGGAGCATCAAGCAGAATAAACGAAACAGTTGCGAGAAAACCCCCATTTTTCTTCTTGACTGGTGGCCGGAAATCTGATACGCCTTCGAACTTTGGTAGCCGAGGATATGACACACAAACCCTTAGTAAGTGTTTGATATTTATAGAGCTAATTAAGATAAGGCAAGTCACATCATCATTGCCTTATATCTGATTATCTGATTAAAAAAAAATCGCGTAATTAACTTACCCCCTCAAACTAACAATCTCCGTCTTTTTGTCGTTTGTAGGCGTACGTGCATCTCGCACATTCACATTCATGACCAAAATACTCATCACGTGCATTACATAAGATTAGGCCACTAAGGTTTATAAGATTAATCCAATGGTCCATCTTCTTCTTCCCCACCCAATCTCATGGATCATAAATTCTATCTTCAACTCCTCTACCAAAACCCTAAATCTAAAACCATCATTGTCTCCCAAAACAATGGTCACTACAAAACCACCATCAAACTACATCAGAACCATCTCTGACCATCCAAATCTCTCCGAAGTTGATTAGTCGTTGTTGTCGATGCCATACCTCTCATTGATCTCCACGATCTCTACGGCCCAAATCGCTCGAACTTAGTGGATGAAATTGGCTATGCATGTCGGAATCAACGATTCTTTCGGATAAACCATTTTATGTTTATCAATATCAATTCAATTATAAATTAAATATTTTCAGTTTCAGTATTTTTTTTTCTGTTTTTTTAATTGCTTTCTTTTGATTAATAAAGTTTTTCCTTTCCCTTAAAAAAATTATTAATTTTATATACTAATACTAATATTAACTGCTTTAATTTCAATCTAGAAGGTTTTGAAAGGTTCCTCCTTAAATTTTTTTAATTTCTTTTGTGTTGCTGTTGTGTTCAGTGTCGCTCTATGTTAGGAGTTTTTGGGCAAATCAGTTCGTTTTGTTGTGTTGGCCTCTTTGTTTTTGTTTATATTTTTGGCCAAATGATTTTCGGCACCATCACAAGTAAGAAATGATGGAACGTCCGATTAATGTTATAAACTCTAGTGATCTAATCTTATGTAATGTACGTGTTATTTACGTGATGGGTATTTTAGTCATGTGAGTGTGCGAGACACACGTACACTTACAAACGGTAAAAAGACGGAAACTGTTAGTTTGAAAGGGTAAGTTAATTACGCAATCTTTGAAGGGGGTAAGTACAAATATCCATTAATTTTATGGTAAGTTAAATTAACCCTAAAATAATTTTTGATCCAATTTCTTTTCCAAGTAGTACTTTCTTTAATAGTCTGTTTGAACAAGGGATTTTAGAGAGAGATTTTGTAGGGACCAGGAATTTTGAGGAAAAATATAACATAATTTTTCCACCAAATTCCAAGTCCCCTACAAAATCTCCCCCAAATCTCTTGTCCAAACGGACTATAAATAAAATGACCAGTCTCCTGCTCTGAACTTCTCTTACCTACCTGTCGGAAACCTTTGTACGTTGAATTCAAAATTGTCGACCTAATGCCTAAATGGTATTGAACATTGATTTTCATTCTTCTTTAGAATATTTTAATGTTAAACTTTGATTGAATAAGTCAAAAAAATAAATAAATAAATTTGGCACACGTCTGGCTGTAAAACTTACCCGATGACCCAAGGTCCGGCCCTGGCTCTCATTGAGCCCGAGAACGTCTGAAGCTTGTATAAGGCTAGCCCGGGCGGCCCATTAATTTTGCGGATAGGCTCGGGCTTCAACTTTCTACACGATGCCCTGCAGAATAATCCAGAATAATTAAACGGTCATAAATCCTGTCGTTGATAGACAATGAATCCAACGGTTAGATTTAGAAGCCCAAGTAACCCTAACTACATAATTATTAATTAATGACTCAATCGGCCCTTCTCTATATCTTTCTGACTCTCTCTCTCTCTCTGTCTGTCTCTCTCACAATTATGTGTTTTTGGATTGATCCTCTATAACAAATAACTTGTTTAGAAAAAATATCTCTGAAACAATTTCTAATCTAGGGTTTCTAACAAATAGTTGTTTATGAAGATGGTTATTCGACCCAGTAATCAGTGCAGATGCAGAACCTTTTCTAGTTTCAACATTCAAGTGGTGCAATAGGAAAGAGGAGAAGGAGATTCTGGCCCGAGTCCGACCGTCAAGGCCCGGCCTGGCCGGAAAAAAATCTGGCTCGGGCAGGGCATTGCCCTGAAATTGTACCAAAATGCCCGGCCTGCCCGATCTGGTGAGCTTTGCCGATCATGCACTTCCTTAGCCCACCCGGCCTGGCTTGTAAGTTAATAGGCCCATGGGAGCCCGGCTTGGCCCAATTTGCACCTCTTGCATACACGCATATGTTACACGAGTTGGATGTGATATCTATAGGGTTGGGTTATTGCAACATATCTTATTGCACAATGCACACTATTGCACCACTACTTTTGTAAGGTCACATGAAAGTTTTTTGAAGAATTAATTTTTGTAAGTATGTTCTCTTCACCACGTCGATCATCATCATTATCTCGTAAAATCAATCTATTCTACAATTTCTAACCCCTTCAAATCAACCATTAAAAAATAGTAAATTTTATACATCTTTTATGGGGTTATAAGTTTCATAATGCGCTGATTTATAGATAGGATCAATTCTCTCCCTTAAGGGCATTTTGGTAATCCAATAAGGGCTAGCCGTTCGTCATTTTAAGATACAGATATTATAGATAGGTAAACACAAAAATTCCAAGAAGAATTATATTTCAACTTTAATGTACATATTACATCCTTTTTCTTGGTAGAAAAAAAGAAAAAGAAAAAATACATCGACCACATATTATAAGTGGGACGTAGTCATTTGTCTAAGGGGTTATGGTGGGGCCAAATAAACATAGTGGATCCCACCTTAAAAATCAGAACTACACATCAGACGTTGTTGTCTCTTGGCTCTGATTCGACTACTACTGGCGCAGCTGGTTTGTAAGTGTGGAGGATGAAGTTACATGCTCCTACTGCATCTCCCACCGTTAGATATATCCAATCTTCACCTATTTCTTCGATCAAATTTGACTTGTCTAACTTTTTCATCACTTCACTTCCAGGGTTTGCCAACACAAGCTAAATCATTCAACAACAAAACAAAAATCATAGTAAGCGATAATATACATGGAAAAAAAATTTTAATTATTACATGAAAAAAAACGTTATGAAATAAAAACCAAAAAAAAAAAAAATTTTGATATATCAGCAATTCAACGAAATATTTTATTGGTCGGTCCAATTGTTCGTTGATCACGTGAAACCAACGATACGAGCTATTTTGTGATCATATTAGCAACAATACATAATCAATAAATCATTTTGTATTGTCGGCTTTATAAAATCGACAGAAATTAAATTGAATTAGTAAAAAGTTAAACCTAAGAACTATACATACCTTGAGCCCCCTTTTATCAACACTTTTCTTAACTTCATCAAGCATGCTAATCCCGCTTGTGTCGATGCTAGCAACGGCTGTCATCAATAAATAAAAGATTTATCAATTTTAAGAATGCGAAAATTGTAATATACATTTATAATAATTAACACTGTAAATTTTAAACAAATTTATGCTTGATCTATCACTTACGGCTCAAATCTAAGATAACATATTGTAAACTTGTCTCTCCCGATAATTTTATCCTCTCTTCTTCTTCGTCGATCCACCTCGAGATCCTACAAACGACATTTTTGATAGTCATATTATTAGTTCCATATTTATAATGTTTAAAATGTAATACATGTACGTATGTATTTGAGTACGTAGTACGGTTAGTCCTATACCTTTCTCTCAAGTAACTAGAATTGGCAAAGAAGATGGGAGCATCAATTTGAAGTATAAGAACTCCAGGGACATTGTTAGCTATTGGGTACTGCTCAACATTTCTGTAAACCATGGAGTTTGGGATGTTGCCAAGTACAAAAGTCCTTGGCCTTGCTACGAACAAAATTACTCTAAGCATGGATAATCCAACCTGCATTCCCCATAAACAGAAAAAAGAAACTGAATTAATTTAAGAATTATTAAGACTATCATATTTTTGTAGCATGTACACATCAACTGATTATTCGATTATGTGATTAGCTTATTCATATAAACGTACCGCTAGAATTAAACCAATCTCGATGCTAGCAAGGACGACGCCGAGGAATGCACTAATGCAAACTATGAAATCGAACTTGTCGACTTTCCATAGATGTATGGCGGCATTATAGTCAATAATTCCGAGCATTGCAGCGATAATAATCGAAGATAGTACGACTAGGGGAGTGTAATGGAACAACGGCGTCAGGAACAACAGCGTGAACATCACGGCTACAGCCATAACAATGTTGGAAACTGCTGTCTTGCACCCTGCGTTGAAATTCACAGCCGATCGAGAAAATGGCCCTGAAATTAAGTTCAACTTATAGTAATCAGTACGTATTAATTTTAAACCATGGAAAGAGCTAGATGATTAAGGGTACAAATCATAGTGTTAATTTGATGATGTGATCAAGATTAGGATGAATTTAGGAGGATCATCACCTGTTGTCAAGTAGCAAGAAGTGAAAGAACCAGCGATGTTCATCATCCCAAAAGCTATCATCTCTTTGTTCCCATCTATGTGGTAATTCTTGTACATTGCAAAACTTCTCCCAACTGCAACTCCCTCCTGTTTAATATCCACCCCAATTAATCACTGCTACATTAGCACAAACCCTATACAGAACACTAATCTATGCCATCCCAAGTGCTACATGGCAAAACGGCCTGGCCCGATCCTTTCGTGAGCCCGGTCTGACCAGAGCGTGAGCTCACAACTTGAGTTTCAACTAAGGGGCCGTCCAAAGCTCAATCAAAGCCCAACCTGGGTCTTGTAGCTGCTAGAGAAAGACCAGCACAAACCCGACCCAAATGAGGTTGAACCGTGAGTGAGGGGGGGGTCAATGGGCTGGGTCTAGGGTATTCTGGGTCTAAATCCTATAATTGACCCTAATCCTTAAGCCCGATCAACTTTGAGCTCGGTCATAGTGCCCAGTCTGACGAAGGAAAATTTTATTGGCACTATACATTTTGTTGTTGGCATTCTCGTTTTTGTTTGACCTAATGGTGAGCCGACACTTGACACAACCTGGGCCTACGGACTTATTAGGCATCTCCAGTTGAAACCATTGACTTCAGTTGGGCCCATGGGCTTATTTGTCATCCATCCATAGGAACTAGTACCAACAAGCAAGTCGACTTAAAAAGGCAATTTGGTGAGCTTCATTCACCTGCCCATGTACTACACTAGAGTCTAGCGAGCGGAGTAAGTTAACAGAGAGTCACGTGAAAGAAACAGAGTAGTAGTAGAAGTACAGTACTGTAGTGTGGACTTACAGCGAGAGCGATGACAGCCGTGATGATTCCGGTTTTAACGGCTGTCATTAGATACGGGGATCCGAAGGCCAGATGCGTGATAGAGAGTGGATTCAGTCCTTTCTTTAGGTGCCCAATCTGAAGCAGTAGTTGTAGTAGCAGTAGTAAAACAAGAAAAAAAAAATTCAGATTTTGACCCAAACAAATTAAACAACTGGCGTACAGCAGTAGATAAACTTATATCTCAGTAGCCCTAAAAAGGACACTAGTTTGGAAATTTAAAAGTGGGTCCCATAATAGAAAAAGTAAGAAAAAAAAACGAAAATTTGATGAGATTCTTTTCTGAAGAGGAGGAGGAGGACTAACCACTTGGACGCCGTGTTTTTCGGCATGAGTGAAATAAACGAGGAGGCTGCCGAGGATAACTGAAGTCAGAGGTGCCATCGCCGATATCCAAAAGAACTTTGGTCTTTTCTTGCTCTATTCACCAACACCAACAACCAAACCCACAAAATAAAAAGTGCTTTTATTAGAAAGTCAAAAATCAGTAATACAAAATAGTTATATAACTTTCGTGACTTTTACCACATATCTTGGTATTCATAATAATAATTATTATGATTTAAACTAAAATGGGATGATTTAGTTGAATACTTAAATAAAATTAATCCAATAAATGTGTTTATGCGGTATATGATAACCATTTTTTTTTAAAAGACTAATTAATACAATTACTTCAAAATATACACCAAACAATGCCTATCGTAATAAATTCACGAAGTTTCGATCAAAGTTCATGGATTGTCGTATCCAAAGCAAATCTTTTGCTTGTATTAGAAAATTAATGTATTTTTTCTTAATTATGTTAGCTAATAAGTACAATTATGTAGTGTGATAGCTGAGCTACAAGTAAGGGTAATTAGTATAATTAGGGTGGTAGTTGTTGAGGAATTCAGGGTAAAGTAAAAATTGGGAGTTGTGAGAGGTAAGAAAGAAAGCAAAAACTGACAAAATCAATAATCATTTAAGACAAAACAACATTTTGGTTTCTTACGAAAAACAATTTTGAAATTATTATTTATTTTAGTTGGTGGTGCTGTTATTACTTACAATCAGGAGCAAGTGGGGCTGAATGCTAAGAAACTTCAGGAAAAACTTTTTATTTAATATCATACTCTCTGTTTCTTCAAGGGTTCTATAATTGTTCTAAATCTTAATTTTAACCCTAATATTTTTTTTTTGGGATGCTAAACCAGATTAGTTAAACCCTTTTTTTTTAATTATTGATACCTTAAGATGGGGGAGTAATATATTAGGCATGTTTCAATTAGTTCAACATTCATTGATTTGGTGTTGCTAATAAATTTCTATGACTTATTTAGTGTTGCCAATATTATGCTCTTGGGTGGGCCATATCAGAGAAAATGATATGTCATGTACCATTATTTTGATGTCCCCAGCACAGAAAGCAAGTTTTAGTGATCATGAATAGTAAATTTCTAACTTGCTAGAAAAGAATTAAAAGATGAGAGAGCAAAATTTGGTTTAGGTTTACTTACAAAGAATCTTGTGAGCAAGAGGAAGAACAGGAAACAGCATCCCAAAACACCACTTTCCCATCTCCACTGCAACAACCACCACTACCAACAATTAGAAACAAAAGTGGAGAAAAATTTTTATAAACAAACAAAGAAAAGTGAAATCCAATAATTTACTTTATTTGATTCATCACTTAACTTCCAATAATTTTTTAGTTAAAATACACAACAAAAAGGTTATTCCAGATGAGTTAGGTTTTCTCTTTTTTTCTCTCACTAGACAAAAGTGTTGAATTCAAGCTGAATGACAAATAAAACCCACAAAAATGGTTAATTTTTTAAATAATTAATAACCCAAAAACTATATAATATAATTTTGAATGGTCATTAAAATTATTTCACTTGTTCATGAAAATTAAGGAGCTGCAAAAAAAAATTATTTAAAAAACGAGAGATTTTTTTTTTAAAAAAAAACCATAAACAAGTAATTCTTCTTGTTTTCAGTGAAATACCCATAAATAATTTTTTTATTTATCCAAAAAATACCAATAATTATTAAATAAATACAAGATTTCATGCACTATATTTTCAAGTACTTCTAGAGACAGAGAATATGATCAAAAACAGCCTCAGCTTTGTCTTGGTGGTTTCCAAATTTAAGTCAGTAATAAGCTTATATATGTAGTCAGTAAATAGTAAATAATATAGATTAATTAAGAAAAAAGATCACCTCATCAACTTGGGTAAAAATGGAACGCATGACCGACATAATATCAGTTCCATGGGTGAAGTGTTCAAGACCAAGGATCCCTTTCAACTGTTGCAGAATCACAACTGTGGCTGCTCCTGCCATGAATCCAACTATGGTTGCATGTGACAGAAAATCAACAATAAACCCTAGCCTGCAATAAATTCAAAATAATTCTCAGTTAGAAAAACCAAATCATTAAAATTAATTTTTAGAAGGTTAAAATTTTATTTATCAGTTTTATTTTTCCTTCTCTCTCTCTCTCTTTTTTTTTTTAACTTTATTCTTATCCATTTATAACCGTATTTTTCCAAGTGATGTCTTTCGAACAAGATTCATTAATTAAACATGTAACGAGACAAACCTGCAAACAAACAAAAATCTCACCAACACACAGCTATAAACCACACTTTTTGAAGTTCTAATAACCTTACTAAGTGAATTTCTAACCAAAATATTTTCTTTAAGCATATAGACTAAAAAGAAGAAACCCATGTTCAATATCTTCTTGTTTATCTTTCTATTGTATTTGTTCACCAATTACCTTAAGAAACCCAAGGCTACTTGAAAAACTCCAGCGAAGAATGTAGCAGTAAAAGCTAGGTAAAGATATTCCATGGGATGTTCACCAGCATGAACCTCATTCCCCAACAAAGATGCAGTTAGAAGAGATGCAACAGCAACAGTCCCTACAGCCAAATCTCTTGAACTACCCATCATAGCGTACACCAACGGTGGAACAAAGCTTGAATCTGCATTCAATTATCACAATCAAAATTAAAAATATATTCAAAAAAAAAATAAAATACTACTTGGGTTACTCAAATCTTGTCTAAATTCTGACCATAATATATCCAGAAAAAAAATAATAATTAAATTAAGAATGGACTCAATATTATACACACAAATATATTAATACAACTATATACAGTACACTTACACAAGCCAAGGATGGGAGGCAAGTTAGCGAGCTTAGCATAACTGATTCCTTGTGGGATTGCAAGACTAGCAATGGTGATTCCAGCGATAAGATCAGATTTGAAGTATTGGAAAGTATAACGAGGAGCCCATTCTAGTATGGGTAGGAAATATTGGAGGCCTAACAAGAACTTCCTTGCCGGAGTTTGATTCTTGAATTGCCTAAGTGGGTCATCAGGGAAGAAAGTTTCTTTGAGAGTGTAACCTAGTGACTTCACAAACGGTTGTTTTGGTGGAATCGCAACTCGATGCGGAAATTCGACGTGAGTCGACGGGAATACTGCAGGGTCACTATTTCCCATTTCTACTTATAATTAATTACACTACTGCCCTTCAAATCTCTCTCTCTTTCTATCTATATATCTAGGTTAGAGATGGGTCTGCTAAGTTTTGTTATAATGCAGAAAGATTGTAAATTAAAGAGTAACGGCTGAAATATAATTAACTAGCTGGCTAGAGGTTAGTGGTGGGTTGGGTGTAGTAGTAGTTACGTTGGTGAAGAAGTTTCTCTCTCTAAAAAAGATGTTTCTCTGAAGAAATGGTGGTGGAAGTGGTGGTGGCGGAGGAGCTAGAGGAGGTGAGAATGTTTCCGGGAGATGGAGGGAGAGAGAAATACTGGGTATTTATAGAGAAACTAAGAGGGCCAGAAACAAAGAGAAAAAGAAGAGAAGAGAAGGTAACGGTGGATTTCATCACTTCCTTAGTGGGATATGGGATCCACCAATGGACTTGACACGTGTTTACGCACGTGGCGGGCGTATTTATAAATGTCTTAACTACCCACTGTTGGCCTCTCCCGTCCTCGCCCACACGAGACTACGAGAGGAGGCAAATTCGTAGTAGCTCACGTATATTCATTCATTCAGACGAACCATTCATTTGTCAACGTGGCATATCCCTACCACGTGGTGGCCTATAATTGGTCCTCACTTTAGAAGATTAAACTCGATAAAAAAAAATTGATCTTTTTTTTTATTGAATAGGGAGTTTTGAAAGCAAAGGCTCCCTGAAGGCCCACATTTAACTGTACACGTGGCGGTTTATTGTGTAGATAAAAACAATTGTGATGTTGGAGTTGAATGGCAAAACGTTTACTCCGCGAAGTCCGCGTTTAACACTTTTTGCCTTGATATGATCGCCCATGAAAATTAATATAAAAAGTTTGATAATTAGTGTTTTTTAAGTTACTGACTCCAAATCTGAGTCTCCTTGGACGGTTGGACCTTTGTTTCTTTCTTTTTTTTTTAATAATTTCTACAGAAAAAAAAAATATATATATATATTTTAAGT
>MVGT01003118.1:1351273-1363598 GCA_002174775.1 Macleaya cordata | reverse complement strand
TATTTTAAGTAAAAACGTTTTAAAATTACTAACATGTGAAGATTGTTTAATTAAACTTTTTGTAATAATATAAATTTATTTACAAAGATTAACTGCACTTAAATCCTCTATCAACTTTTTGTCTTCAGTTTCTGTACTACTAAATGTAAATTAGTATTAATCGATGGAGTAATGTTAATCAGCGCAACAAAATCTACATTATTAGATTTACTATATCGTATCATCTCAACAAACATTTCAAAGATAAAAAAAAATTAAATATTCTATTTTAAAATGTTGCTGAATTAATTGAAAAAATCAAAGTACAGTAGATTTTGACGAGCTGGGTAGAATACTCCAATTCTTTTCGTAACTAGTTGGTGGTGACTTCGATCAGGTTGTGCTGTGCCTTTGTACACTCTTTTGTTTCTTTGAAAACGATTAATTATGGGCGATTATATGATAATAATTATAATATTTTGGAGGGTGAGTCATCACTTTCCGTCATGTTAAGAGAGTCTTGTAACTTGGTCATTGTTGGGGTCAAAAGTCAAAACCCAAAACGTTTTTTTTAACCTACGATGTTTCCGTAACGCTTTTTAACTGCCGGGTTTGACTGGAAAGCTACGTGTGTCCTCAAGTGTACATGTGGATGTTTTGAAAGAATCAACGGGTTGCTTTGGGCAAGTGTAATGGAGATCTTAAACAAGCAAAAAAAATATTTTTTGAAGTTACGGCAAGTACTATGGGCATCCCAAACCTCCAAACCCCTCCCTCCGGTCCTAGATTTGGGGAGAGAGTAAGGGGTTTGAAGGAGGAGGCCCTAATTCCATATAACCTTTGTTCAAGGGAAAAACAAAGACCGGATAAGTCCGAGATATATAGATGGAAGAAATAAATGTATGTCACGGTCCTAAATGTGTCGTGCGTCCCTAATTTTCCATGGCACTTGCCCTCCCCCAAACCCTTAAACTCCTACCCCAAACAGCCTAAATAAGAGTTTTCCATAGCACTCTTAAACTTTAAATCAGAAGAAGGTTTAACTTGATTTACTATCTATCAACCGACACGTGTCAAGTGGATAATATTACACTCAATACTGAAGTGGCGTTTTTGAAGAAGAAGAAGAAGAAGAATAATAATCTCTTTTGATGTCGCAGCCATTTCAAAGCTTGGTGACGTCGCTTTACCATTTCTGGTTTCCATTACTCTTTATACATTCAATTCACGCAATTATTATTCGCAAGAGACCAAATAAAGGCCATCTAACTTTATAAGTTTAAATCATTGTTTATTTGTATTCTATTTTTGTTTAATTTAATATTTTTACATTATCACATTTCCAGTTTTTTTTGTTTCCCAAGTACAAACAAAATGAAATAATAATATTTGAATTAAATATAAATTTTAAAAAATAAATATAAAATTAATGATATTTTACAAATTTGTTGTTAAACTAGTTGGTACAGTTTATTATTGTTGATTTCGAATAATATCTTGTCAGCATCAATCTACTGAGTTACTGATCTCATTAATATACGCGTGTACTACTCATCTTTTTAAAATAAGATTAGATGACATGTACATCTTGAATCATTTCAAGATTCAAAACCCCTTATTCTCTAGTTAGCTAGCTAGCTGGTGAAGTCTCTTTGTCTCTAATTAAGATATTTAATTTGGATTATTATGTTGAGTATGTTTTTGTTTATCTATTAATTATGCTGAATTGTACTTAAAGAGGGAAAAAAATAGTAGAGGGTCAAAATGAGAGAAAAATTGCAAGTACATCAAAAAAAAAATATATTGTCAGCATTTGTGTAATTTAATAGTTATTATAAAAAAATAAATAAAAAATGTTGAAAAAGAAAAACAGGTGGATCCAAGAAGACATCGGTCGGAGTAGAGACGTACAAATTTTATTTTCAATTTTCTATGAACATTTTTTTGAATAATATAAAGGGCCAGGATTGATCAGAAAGATGCAGAGGGTCAAGATGGGAATAAAATAGTTAACTTACATTAATTTTTTAATCTGACTCCAGTAGTTCTACTTCTAACTAATAGTTATGAAATTCAGTGGCTGAGTTGGAATCGGTTGGTTCCCACATTGAGTTCGGCTCATCCGGATATGATGGTTGGAATCTGGATTTTTCTATATAAATCTATGAAAATCATGATTGAATAACCCCCTTTTCATGAGTTAAGACTGAGTCAAGATCCACCGCTGATTCAATACTAGACATGGCATGACCTAATGACTGTTGTGAATTTGTTATTGTCTAAATCTGAATCCAATGAATTTTTCTTTTTAGAATCTAATTCATTTGATACTTATTTATTGGTAGGGGTGTCAATGGGTACCAAAATACCCGGAACCGAACCGGTACCGGAACACTTTTTTGCGATTCCGGGACCTCATTTTGTGGATCCGATAAATTTTGGATCTACCCAACAGGTACCTGTGGGTACCCAGTTCCGTATAAATTTTATAATTTAATTTACTATTATACAATAATTTTTAATTTTTTTAACTTTTTTTTAATTAAAAAAAACAATGACTATTATATACTAAATTTCATAATAAAATAAATTTTGTAATTAAATAGAATACGAAAATACAAAATATAAAATACAAAATAGGTTTTATGTAAAAAAAATTAAAAATTAAAAACGGGTATCGGGTACCTGCGGGTACCCGCGGATCCTAGCGGTACCGGATCCAGAACCACCAATTGAGGTTCCGGAACCAAAACTGGAAGGATTCGAAACTGTCCCGTTGACACCTCTACTTATTAGCGGAGAGTCAAAATTTTGAGGTGAATAATAAACTAAAAATTGAGCTGAATTTGAGACTGTGATGAAGCCGACGAGATTGTCCTAATACGACCATATTCATAGCTTGGGACGAGCCTAGGGCGATCCCGATACTGAGATGACTAGAAGAGTCAACTCACTATCCGTTTTTTTTTTATTTTTATAAAATATGTCTTTTAGTTGTGTATAATTATAATAAATAATTTTTAATGTATGAATTTGAGAATCATTCTGACTGATAAGTTTCTAAACTGTAGATAATATAATTAAAATAATTAGAAGAAAAAAAAAAGGACAAAAGAAATACTGAATATGTGGTCTCCAGGCGACACGACATGTAAAAGACAACAACAGTTACATCTACCTACAAAAACAGATACTGAGCCTTCACGTATCCTTCCATCGTCGGCTACCATGCCCCAATTGCCCACCAATTCCCTTTGATCCTGACCCTTTAATCATCCAAAATTTACGATGTTGACCTCCTACCCAACCAAAGACCTTCATCTGTACTTTGTCAACTGGACCCCACATTATTTCAACAAATAAATATTTAAAAATTGTGAAGGCTCCAAGTGGGCCCACATGTCCTCTAAGAAAAAACTGGAAAAAAAAATTAACAAAAAATAAAATCTAGTGTATCAATTATTTGAGATATTTATTAAATAACCGTGTTCTTCAAATTGAACTGAACAGTCTGTTTTATTTTTAGTTTGCAGCATGTGATGTTTCAAGAAGATCTGAAAAATATTACTCACGGACAGGTAGTTGAGTATTTTTCCCTGAAGACAAAGAGGCCAACTAAGTCTAAAAAGATGCCTAATTCTTGCCTTTTTATTTCTGATCTTATGGTGTATGATGAAATTAGTAAACCAACTCTTTCCATACAGTGTTGTTTAATTCAAAATCAATGTGCGTTTTAAACAACATCCCAAAAACACAACCCATTGCTCAAAACTAGACATGTAGCGTGAAAAATGTATATATCATTGCGAGTCTGTGACAATTATGTATTAGAGTAGACATGGGGTCTCACAATTGATTTTAGAAGCTACGAGCGAAAAATTGCCGTGTTTGGTATGCTGTGAACACTTACATTTGTTCGTGTTTTGTCGGGGTATATGAAGTTGGCCATTATTTCTGTTACAATTACGTAAGAAAAAATTTGCATTTATCATGGTGATCACTACGTGCATCAGTCTCGCAATTCATATAGAAGCATCAAGAAAATTGGTTACATAAATGAAAAACAATTTAATTCCCAACTGCTTGAAATGTTGTAAAAATTTGCATTTGCAAATATATACAATGACTATACAATTGTGGGTGTTATTTGAAGAACTTTGTAGGGGATCACAATTAAAGTGGTAAAAAGACTAACAAATATTTACAGTGGATCCAATAAATACTTTATTTATTTAGAAAATGTAAAAAAAGTCCCTATTTTTTAACTGACCCATGATTTTAATCCTTCCTCAAAATAATTTTATAATTTTAATCCCTATTTTTTTTAACTTTATGATTTTAATCCTTAAAAAATTAAAGGATTGTGATTTTAGTCCCTAAAATTAAAAAATTGTATAAACGTTTTTTTTAAANGGGTTTATTTAGGTTTCTTTTTCTCTTTATGGTACTTGGGATATATTTGGAATGAAAAAGATTTTAAAAGTTATTTATGTCTTTTTGAAAATAAGGATTAAATTCAAAAATGTTTTTAATCCAAAGGATTAAAAACACAAAACTTGAAAAAATAGGGACTAAATTCCCAAAACCCCTTATTTATTTTAATTGAGGCGGCAATGAATTAATAAGGTCATTTTTTTCAAATCTTAAATCACTAATTTTTTTAATTAAATACTTAAACCTTTATAATCACTTTTACGATGGTGTTGTCGGCATTTTTAAGACTATGGTTTAAGCTGGGAAGTTTCATAATTAATTTACCGTCGTTATCGTAATGTTATGTTTTAGATAAAACCTTAATCATACTTTTTCGTATATTAATTAATATAAATTAGATGTCTTTTTGACAAATTTAATTAGATGCATTGTTTGGATTCACATTGAGCTTTGAAAAAACAGTCGATATTCTTTTAATAATCACGTATTAAAAATTGATCAGCTAGCTATAAGATCAGTTTAATATTTTTATGATAACAGTGATCTCTTTTCAAACAAAGGGTATCTTTATCCATTAAATTTTGGGTAGTATAAGAAACTACAAAAACATAATTATTTCTTTAAATAGATTAGCTGGACTTTTATAAAAAAAAAAAAAAATTAAGTTGAAATTAAAATTAACAATTATGAAATTATGCTTAAAAAAATGTCCCCATGCATGTTCAAGACATGCATTTTCAACACCTAATTGATTTGTTTTATTTCATAACCACCTGACATCGTTTTATTTTATTTTTTATTTTCAATTTTTTGTGTTAATTTTGAATAAAATCTGACCGTAAAGCATCCGTAAAAGTGATTAAATAAGGGTTGTAAGTATGTGATCATGGGTCAACGGTTGTTAGTCATGTGAACTAATTTTGCTTTCGGCATCTTCTGCTCTAGAAAATAATTTGTGTAAATAATTTTTAATGCTAGAAATAATTAAATAAAAGTATTTTTCTACGGAATTCTCAACGTTAGAGGAATATTGACTTTTTTTACCATAGATGATGCACTCATTTAGTAGTTTTGGTGAAAACGTTTGATTCTCTATTTGAAAACATCTGCAACTTATCAGTGCTTGGAAGACCAATTGTTAGAGTGGTTGAAACTTGAAACCGTACTTATTCATAATCTGAGTAGGTATAAAATTTTACAAAGAAAATTCCTCTTTAAATAGCAATTTAGTTCAAAAAAAATAAATAAAACATATAAGCATTGGAAAATTAGGTTAACATATGAGTGTGATTTTCTTGGTTACAATTAGGTTAACAAGTTGTGAGATTTTGTTTGAGCAACTTTTTTTTTTTAAATCAAATGTAGGAGTGGTACTATCTATGTGAATAGAATCGGACCACAAGTTCACAACCCTAATACGTTGAAAACTGTTTAGTTGTCTGATGATGAGTGTGGTTGGGACGTCGCAGTGGAGTTGTCATCAAAAGAATAAGGAGACCGGCATCTATAGAGGAAGAGGTTGGGTAGAATATTTCCAAGGAAAATGCTACTCAAACTGTTGTGGGCCCTCCTACTTCCACATTGTTGTGGGACATACTTTCAGTTTTCACTCTGTTTCCTTTTTATTAGTCATTAGCCTAGCTATTACTAACCAAACCCTTATTAGAAGTCTTCTCTTAGCATCCTATATGACTCATGTAGGCCCTCTCAAAGTCCACTTTTGTCATATTTTATCTTCTCACTACCGGTTTGGACGTGTGTTGTATACGTTTCTTATCATGGGTGGTTCTTTACGTTAATGGGTTGTTTGGATGAGGAATTTTGAGTAGAGATTTTGTGGGGACTAGAGATTTGGTGGAAAACTAGTTAGAAATTATGTTATAAATTTAACTAGTTTTCCACCAAATCCCTGGTCCCTACAAAATCCCTACTTAAAATCCCCCATCCAAACAAACCATAATTTTATAAAGAAATGAAAATTTACAGGATCAAATAATATCCAAAACTCAATTTTAACCTATTTTATGAGGAGATTAATAACACAGAAAAATGAAACCTTAAATCGTCTTTCTATAAATACAATGCGCAAATGTAAGCGAAATATAAAAATAAGGTTCAATTATCAGCGACCCACGTAGAGCTGATCTAAAGACTAATTTTAATCTACATGATGAGATCATTTTCTAAAAAAATCAACCCTTAGATAATCCTGATGCAAGCTCGATCCACATGACAAGTGTAATCAAAGTAAAGTGAGTGAAAAACTATATGGTTGATTTATATGACGAAGCAACCATTGTAACCAAAATTATCCTTTGATTATCTTTATGTGAGCCCATTAGTAAATGTAAGCGAACTGTAGGAATATGACGGAAAAGAAAAATAGAAAAGAAAATTAGTGTGTTAAAAGCAAAGTAGGCTGAAAAAAAAAATAAATAAATAAAAAAAAACTGTAATGACGATCGGTATAACGGTTCTATTGAGCCGTCCCAAACCGCATTATGTAGTAGTAAAGATAAAGATAAATACAGTTCTTTTTTGAAAGAAAATTTTAAGCTCATAAATCCAAAGTTGAAAAAAAAAAAAAAAAACTTGAATCCTAAAACCTGAAAATGGGTCAACTTGAAATTAATTTGAAACGGAATTTCAAAACCTTTTATGAGGAGAAACGTAATCGATTCAATAGTGGTCATCAGTGATGGCGGAAAAGAATCTGAAATTTGGACATGACTCATGACTTCAGAGTTCCATTCATTGTCGCTTTCCTCAATATCTCAAGATTAGAAAAAAAAAAAAAAACAAAAAACAAAAAAAACTATACTTTGCTTTCAAAAAAGAAAGATGATTTAATCAAAGACTTCAAATTCTCGTTTTGACAAAACGTTTTTTATCATCAGGGTTTAATTAAGATGAAAATATTTTGAAACTCTGCTTAAATAGTACTTTGAAAAAGACGGTTTTATTCCCAAATTACAATTAAAATTCAAAATTCTCAAACATTCTGGAATCATACTTAAAAAAAAAAATACTTTTTGAATCCAACACTTTATATTTTAATTTATTTAAGTAAAAAATTTGAATGACGTGATCCCTGACGTACCCTTTTTCGTTGTATAGCTCTAGCTGTCGTGCTCTTATTAACAAAACCTAAATAAAAATCAAATTTAATTTGTTCAAAACCAAAATCATTACGATTCTTTTAATATGAAGTAACCTAATCAAACAACATTTTTGATACTAATTTACTTTCAAAACATAGGAAAAAAAAAAAAATCAACCTACATATAAATGCACGTATGAACAATTTAAAAAAAAATCTTGATGTCATGCCTTCGCTAGCGTGTGCTCAAATTTACGCGGGTGATTGGCCGAATTTTTTCTTCCAGCAAACAAAATGTCATATTTTTCCGCAGAATATCCAACAACTACTCCCTTCAACACAAGCAAAAAAAAAAAAATGATGATGATTATCGTAACCTTTATATGAATGATTCTTGAACTAGTTACGAGTAATTATTCTTATCAGGAAATAATTACTCATAAATATGTGTTCCACGTCGGGGGTGAGTAAGCGGATGACGTGGAGGGTAATGACGATTGTAAAATATGAGTAAGATTCAAACCATGTTTCACGAGCTCTCTATTTTTCTTTCCCTTCCAAAAGGAGTTTTGACATTTTGGGTAGATTTCCGGCTTGACATTTTGGGTAGATTTCCGGCAGATCCCCTTAAAAATTTAGCAAAAGGCAAAAGCTATAAGTAAAAGAGTAGTGTTTGTTTGGACCGACCAAATGCCCGATCAAATGCCAGAAGCATATGTGATATGGTCGGTCCCATTATCACATCAGTTGGAAACCCCCTCCTAAGATTTGAGAAGGGAAATGTGATGAGTCTGACCATACCACATAAGCATCTTGCATATGTTTTATTAAATAGTTGGTTAAAAAATTATTTTTTAAAAATAGTATTTGCAAAATGACTAAAATATTTTGATGTACTTATGTTTATGGTATTAACGCGTCATATGCACGTGTGTTGCATATATTTTTTTGTATTGGGTTTGTTCTTTACGCTACGTTCATACCCAAAAAATGCATTATAAGGACAAAATTTTACTTTTTATCTATTAACATTAGGTATACTCGTACTCTACATTTACAGTAGTGTGTGCGCTCACATGAAAATTATTTAATGGCTGATATTAACCAACATGAGGAGAAAATCTTTGTCATAAAAAATCAAACTTTAAATCATCTTTATATGGATCCACTTGTTGATGTAAGCAGAGTGTAATAATAAAATAGAAAAAAGTGAAACATGTAAAAAATTTAAGAAGATTGGATGAAAATATCCATCTCATTTATTTTCTAGTGGTTGTGAATCTTGTGACACAAGGAGATTTAAATGGCTACTTCCAACACTCATTAAAATTGTAAAGATGTAAAAATTGAAAGACAAATGTGATTCTTGTGAAAATCAAACAATCTTGGAAGGAAATAATTAGGAAAATTAATCCCTTTTGGCTCTAGCTTTTGTAATTGTATAGATGAGCCTTTCGACTACCCTACGGTGGTGGTGGTGGTCAACGTTTTTGACTGCACGCTTTGGTGTTATTTTGCGACTTGTGCAGTGTATCCGATGGTCAATCGTTTAGTCAAAACGATTGATCATGGGTAGGGTAGCACGGCTCTAGTGGGGCTTAACCAAAAGTAACCTAGCTAAGGTATGTCATTGTTCTACAAATCTTATCTCAAAGGTGAAGAAAATGGAGATAAATAGCGGAGATGTTAAAAGTTGTTTTTAACATCTTAAATTAAATATAAAAAAACACCAAATAAAAACTGCATTAAATTAAACTAAATTAAATATAATGTATTAAAATATTTTTTTGGTAGAATTGAGACTATTGCCCGGATTATATGGCTTAGAAATATCGTAAGTATTAGGTGAGAAATGAGCACATAACTGCCACAAACATACTAAAGTCTAATAGTATGTTATATTTTTTCTCAAAATCCCTGGTCCTCACAAAATCCCTTCCTAAAATCCCTTGTCCAAACAGACTATAAGAGAAGTCGCCATAATAGCGAAGAGAAAATCGCCCCATATCGGCGAAGAGAACATCCCAAACGGGTACCTACACATACATAGCCAAGTAGTTTCGAACTAAAGACCTCCAAATTATAAAGAGGGATGCTAACCAATTGAGTTGTTTACATATTATTAAAATATATTTATTTGATATCTTTTATGGAGTAGCATTCTTTATGCGAGCTCGCATTTTAATTTCTCATAGATTAAAAATATTAATATGAGTCCTATAAAAACTTTGTAATTAACTAAATGAATAAACTTGTAGGCTGATCCTAATTCTTAATTTGTCAAGTATGCGGCTAGCTGGATTGGTTCTAATTTTTCCCCAACTACTACGGCCTGCAGGTCTAAAGATTGAACGTGCTCACAAAGCCTTGAGATACGCGCATGCCATATGCATCCTTGGATCATTTTTTTTTTTTTCATTGTCACCATTACGTTTGATCAGTGGGTTCACAATCTTTAGTCACTTTCAGAAATGCCCTACATTTCAATCTGATTGAAATTTGGTCAACTATATATATACTTTACAAAAAAGAAGCCAATGAGGATGAGTCATGACGCTCTCTATTATATTTCCTAAAATAATTATATGACATGATGAGATATCTGTTGACTAGGTTGGTCACCTATACACATTATTTGGTTGACTTTTAATATTATGATTTAAGAAAAAATACATATGACATCATCAATATGTTAGACACCATAAGTGAGCTCTCCATCTCCATCTTCTTCTAAATTAGAATCCTACTTTTGATTTGGTTGGACAAAGTTTGTGGTCATGGATTCAATGCATTTTTCTCTCTTTTAAGGAACCACCACAACAACATAAAAGTTGGAGCCAATATATATTCTTACCCTATGTATGTTTATATATACTAGTAGATTGTACATGCATTCTGTCGTATAATTATTTATACAAAAATTTTAATTAAAAAACCATATATATGAAACAAATATAGATGATTTTAAGAGTTTCGTAGAAATAAATACTTTTGGATTTAAAGTATTAGTTAATTAGTTATTTTTTGTTGAAATTGTTAAATAGAGGTGTTGAAGTGCTTATTACTAAAATATTTTTCAATGACTATGTTTTTGGGTAGTTTCTGTAAAAAGAAAAGGCGGTCATGACGTCAAACAAAATATTAATCTTCATTAATCATCCCTAATTTAATTTTTAATTAATTAGAAAGAAACAAGTGCATTCTGCAATCTACGTACGTTTGCAAGATTTCAGTAATGACAAATTAGGAATGTTGTAATTATCGTTTGTGAATCGTACATATATTTTACATTTTCTTCTACTCGCAGGGAGGGGGGGTGGGTGGTGGTTAATGGTTTGTACATTTACCTCACATATTGGTCGAGTGGTCAAATCCCCCAAGCTGAACGATTTCAAAAAAGATGAGAGAACAGCTAAAACGAGAAACATATGAGGTGGTTGCATATTATATTTAAAAATATTTTAGATGAAAATACAAAAATATCCTCTCTTTTTTATTTTTTCGTTAAGTAGAAGCCTTTTATACAATACTCTAATATTAATAGAATATGAATAAATTTTTCCATCTTCACTAATTTATATTTAGAAAGTCGCTTCTACGACAACAATTCGTGAAATGGCTATGTGACGGGTGCATTGACCAGTGTTTGCTATATCTTATTTTCTAGTCTCTAAAACAGAGAATCGATCAAGTATGATCTACCTGAAATTTGGCAGTATATTGGGTCAGCTACAGTTTACTCCAAAGAACATGGGCTCTATAATTGGAGTTGACAAAAACATGTGAAGCATGGGTCATCACTTGATGATCATCAAAATGCACTGTTGAGCTAATTAAAGATGATCAGAAATCAAACAATATAAGCATGTCTTAACTCTTATATATTGAACATTCATGGATATTAGGGTTTTTCCTGTGTCAAGAATAAAATGTGTAAAAGGAGAAATTGATGTATTAGATGCTGGAATCCTATCTGAAGTAGGGACCATGAGAAATATATGGAGGTGGTGGAGTGACCACGTATGTACGTATGGATTGAAGAAGTCACAGAGGTTTATATCATGAAATTCCAAAGAGAAAAAACAGAATGATGATGAACACCAATTCCTATATATCCATTTAGGAACTCTCAATTGAGATAAAAAGTAGGTCTCATTGAAAGAGAGCCAGAGGAGGGGAGTGGTTGTTATTATAGGCCTAGTTAGATTGACCTAGCTAAGGTTTTTAGTGGATACCCATAACTTGATACCTTTTAACCTCAAGTGGTCGGGTTGGCCAAATAGTTAACGTTTTTATTTAGCTTACAATTTAGAGGTCATAAGTTCAACTCTTTTTAAGGCCACAGGGGTTTATTTGTACTTAACATGGCCTCGATCGTAGGAAAGGCATATGCCATACGTACAACTTAATTCTTTGAGTATCTCTCTTCTAGCTTAAAAACAAAATGTTCCCATATATTCTAGCTATCAGATATAATGAAGTGGAATATTATCTTGAATCCACCTTTTGAGGATAAAAACTTCATGAACCGTCCTATATATATCACATGTTCTGGTTTAAGTACTTTGTCGACTGATCGATAACTGAAAATAACAGAGAGAGATCTAGAGAGAGAAAGTAGAGAGAGATCTAGAGAGAGAGAGAGAGATTCTATAGTAGGTCCATCCCTAATATGATCATCATCATATGTTATGTGTATGTGGAGACAGAAGGAATTGATCAGAGATGAAAGAAGCTTAAAGGACCACAAAGTTGCCAACTCTTCACATGCTATATAGCTCTTAATTCGACCATTTCATAAAGTGACATCCA
>MVGT01003118.1:1311092-1351165 GCA_002174775.1 Macleaya cordata | reverse complement strand
TTTTTTGTTACCTATATCTGATCTGATCTTATTCAGTAGTAGTACGTACTTGCTGATATTAACATCAGATAGCTAAAGCTTCAAGCGTGAACTCTTTAATCCCATGTGGGTCATATATATATATATAAAGCATTAACCTGCGCGCAGCCAGAAATCTAGTGAAAAGAAAAGGCCAGTAGCGCGCAGCTGTTACATTGATGATATATATATATATATATATATATGAAAAAGGAAAATGAATAAGATTCCGGTGTCGTGGCCCATACAAAATGTAAATATACCTAAGAATGTTCGATCTGCTCGGGCAATTTGATCAATTGCACCACCGCCCATACCCACCACCTTTATCAAATGTCGTCGTCCCCACTGCTAATTAGAATCTTTCTATCTTTTCTCAGCAGCGAATTCAATAAGCTAGACTATATATCCCAGGGCCAGGCGAGGACGATCGTGCAATTCCAAAATTATATGTCCATTTCACGCTTTGCCATCAAAGTGTTCGAACCACAAGATAACAATGTATTGCAAGTTGGGTATGGAGTGTCCCCCCGGCAACAAACAACAAAATTTTGGACCCATATGGCTGCATGTGATGTTTCCATTAATGCACTGATTCATCAAAAAGATTCTTAGACTGATTAACAACAACAACAAGAGTTTTGGCTAAATTTTGAGCAAAAAAGAAAAAAAATATGATTTAAGCTATTTGTTAGATTACTGTTGAGAATAGATGAGATATAAAAGCCTTGCAAACTCAATATATAAGGATTATTGGCCACTCCACTCATTGTCAATTGGGTTTGAGTTGGATGCCTACAAACTTAATATAGTATCACAGCGTAAGCCCACACGTGATAGGCCTACCGGCCACACGTGCTCCACGTCACCCCAAAATTAGTTTCACGTGTTAGACTCAAAAGAACCTCACGTGAGGGGGCGTGTTGAGAATAGTCTCACATGGGATATAAAAGCTTTACAAACTTAATATATAAAGATTCTGGACTAAGGAGAGAATGATGCTTCCCTAGAAGGACACCACACTTACATGGCGCCATTGTTAGATTATTATTATTATTTATGTATTTAAAAGTACCATATATAATTGTAAGATTATATAAATTTAAAGGTTCATAGAGAGAGGATCAATGTTGTGGGAAAAAGAAAGGAGGGCCTTAATTTTGGATTAAAAAAAGTGCAAAATTAAAGGAGAAAAATCATTGGATCCCTCATGGATCTATTTTGAAGCATAATTATTAAAAAAAAAAAAAACACTACGTGGAGGAAAATAAGAGAAGTTGTTCAAAGTTTCAGTTTATATAATTCAATCTCAACAAAAATAAATTATACAATAGCTTTATTAATTATTAAAAAACGTAAAACAAACACTACGGAGAGGAAATTTAGAGGTTTTAGTATTGAAAGATTTAGTCCGAATTTAGAGATAAGGTTTGGAGGGAGAAAGAAGAGATATAGCTGCGATAAAAAGATGATAAAGAGAAGTGAATGTAGATCAAATAAGGGTCAGGTTATATAGCCTTTTATATCATCCCACCCTTGTGGGGCTCACATGCAATGTATACAGGGGCTAATTCTTTTAATAGAATGATCTACATGGTGAATAGAATATACTCACCAGAAATCAGCTCGTTCTAAAACTTCTACCTTCAAATCCGTCCGTTTTAATTCAACGGTCAAATAAAAAGTTGAATAGTTACCAATTTTTTAAGGGTTAATTTAAAGGGGTTAGAAATTTTAAAACGGGTTGATTTTTTAATATGATGATATACATAGTGAGAAGAACAAAAAAAATCAACTAATGAATGCATCGCATGTGAGCCCTACAAGGATGGGATGATATAAGGGGGCTTTATNTGATGCTTGGGAGGAATCGGCGAATCGACCGACACAAGATTCATGGATCTACCTTTTGAGATAAAATTCTATTGAAAATAGTTTTATATGAGAAGATGAAAACCTTACAACTTAATATATAAATATCATGCATTATTCTACTCATTGTCAATTGATTTTGAACTAGATGTCTACAAACTTAATATGGTATCAGAACAAGTCTACACATGCAACTGAATATACCTATCCATTATTCAAAAATAACTTAGATATCTCCTAAGTCATTTCAAATTTTGCCCTATCTAAAAAATGTTCCTATGTAAACTAAAGAGAAAGCTGCGGATGTAAATCTTTAAAGCATTCAGTATTAGAAAAAATCTCGATCAAAAAAAAAAGTATAACCTGACCCATCAAATAAATAGTTTGATGCTTGGGAGGAATCGGCGAATCGACCGACACAAGATTCATGGATCTACCTTTTGAGATAAAATTCTATTGAAAATAGTTTTATATGAGAAGATGAAAACCTTACAACTTAATATATAAATATCATGCATTATTCTACTCATTGTCAATTGATTTTGAACTAGATGTCTACAAACTTAATATGGTATCAGAACAAGTCTACACATGCAACTGAATATACCTATCCATTATTCAAAAATAACTTAGATATCTCCTAAGTCATTTCAAATTTTACCCTATCTAAAAAATGTTCCTATGCAAACTAAAGAGAAAGCTGCGGATGTAAATCTTTAAAGCATTCAGTATTAGAAAAAATCTCGATCAAAAAAAAAGTATTAGAAAAAAATAACTTTTGAGATATTTACATATAAAACTATATATTATATTATTTTCAAGCAATCGTTTCAAGCGCTAATTGACCAAAGGAGATTGGGGGATCAAATCAATTAATCAGCTGCAAAAAGATAGTCAAGATCAAACTAGTCACCTCAATGTTATATGAGTGACTATATAGTCTAGCTACATTTATATCTTAAAGGCTTAACTTTAAGATTTATCCAAATTTGACAAATAATTTAGATAAAACGTGAAGAGATGGTATCAAATGTCACATCCCCAGACAAAATTTTTGTAAAATTTTGATGAGATAATTTGAAAGTGTTCAAAGTTTTAGAACTCAATGATTTTTGGATATGATGATCTAAGTACTGAGGAAATCATTATCACCAAAAATCAACCTTCTGATCATCCTCCTCCATGTAATTGGGTCCAAATTGGGTATTTTTGAATAGGGTATTTGATCTGTTCTCAAACGAAAAAAGAAAAAAAAAGTAGAGTTTCATGAAAAAAATTAATAAGAGATAAAAACAAAAGGATGAACAACAAAAAAGAAATTCATTGGACTTGCCTTCAAATAATTGAAGGAAGATGTAGGGTTTTGAAAATTGAAATGGACTGATGTCCCAAATACAACCTTACATTATCTTTTGATTGGATTTCTAAATCCCATATAAAGGCAAATCACTTTTGAATGTAATTTGAGGGTGGGAATCTATGAGAATTGAGAGGCCTTCATCCTTTTTCAACTTTCTATCCATATAAAGGAAATTACACCTTTGAATTTTTTTGTTTTCCATTATAATCTTTTTTTTTTAAATATTAAAATGCCTTTACATATAGTCCCTAATCCGTTCGACACGTACATTTCTTCTTTTTCTTTTTCTTTTTTTTTTTCTTTTTTTTTGTGAATATGCCTATAATTTATCCCTGAATAATGTTTTTTGGAATAACTTCACCAGATAGGAGAAAAAATTAATATAAGTTATTAGATATGTATCCAACTGATGCGTTAATATAATTAATTGTATGAGACATGTACGTGGTATGGTGTATCTTTTTGCATATTTCTTTTTAGTCTCGGATTAAAATCAATTGAGAATATAATCAAATAACATCTGATAGGCTCAAATAAAGTGAGGGAAATCATTATTAAAGAAAATTTTAAGTATATATTAATAATATTGTCTTTTTCTAGGTTAATTTTCAATTTTCTAGATAAACTATAAAAGGAATTTGGTGTTATCAATATCCATTAAATGATAAATATCTCTTTTTCTTTAACCAAAAAAAAAAGGGTTTCCAATTTTTTATTTTTTATTTTATTATAAGTGACCATATATAACAGTGCCAATTTGATTAATTGGAATAAACTTATTAATTATTAATTATAAGCTTTGTTCTTCTTTTGTAATCAGGTAGGGGTCCTAATTAATTATGGGCACCCATGAAGACCAAAAGTAAAGTCGACCTATGCCCTACCCACGTCTCTATTTCAAGTTAGTAGACTTTATATGCAAGCGTTTGGCATGGGCTCTTTAAAAAAACAAAAAGAATTAAAAAAAAAAAACATGATTTTTTTTTTTTTTTTTTTTTTATGATTTGAAGGACATTACTAGGTAAATTTAGCCTACGTAAGTTATTTCCTAAGAAAGCCTTCGGTGTTAACTGAGGAAAGATTTTGCCACAGTTCTTTCTTAGCCAACGTCAAGCCATTCACACCAGGTAGGATCCTCGTAGCCTCCCATGTAGACGTCATAGAAGAAGACTAATAATAGAGGTCACTAAAAAGATCTTAACAAGAAAATTATATTGGATCCATTTATACCACTAAAAAAACTTTTGAGTGAAGATTGAAACTATTTGCTTCAACAAATTTCACATATATAACTTTTGGGGTTATGAAAAAAAACACTTAATACTGAGTAGTGTTTTCACTTCCACCTAAGCAACAAAAAAAAGATTAAAATATATCCAAATTGCTTACTGATTGGGTTAAACTAAAAGATAAAAATTGGTTGAGTAGGAAGTTAAACATTATTGGGTCATTTTATAGGCCCCCTCCAAAATCTTATTGGCAGGCTCCAGTTGTACGCATCCCCTACCTTGAATTTGCATTTGTTATGTTATGGGGCCTGTTAATAATATTTCGGAGGGTGCCTTTAAAATTTCCCAACATTATATGGTGAATTTGGAGTTAAATCCAAATTCCTTGAAAATCTTTTTTGGGCATTAGCTGATTTGAGTTAATTTTTTGCAATGGGCTTAGTGCTTATAAGTGCACCTACTCATAAAGCCCATTAAGGGAAAATGCTCGAATAGTGGGCTGAAGTGTGACTATCGGAAAATATGTTTTGGCCCACTAAAAAAAAGAAGAATCCATAAAGGGTTATTTTATAGGCGTCCTTCAAAATCTTATTGGTTGGGGACTGGCAATAATATTTGGGGGTACCTTTAATATTGTAGGGCTTTAACCTATGTTAGAGGGAGCCCTTTCAGAAATTCTGGACGGCCGAGGAGGGGGTTTGGAAATAGTTTTCAACCAGGAATTGACGCGCCTCGGTTTTTACCTCACTACCTGCATCATTGCCCCAAGCGCAAAGATAAAAAGTTTTAGCTTTCCACTCATACCCCATTTCATAACCACTTCATCCCCTCGCTTCAACCGATGTGGGATTAAAATTTGATCCTAATTCGGTAATTCCTACTCTGAAGAGAAACGAAAACATCCACGCTTCCAATCATATTTCGAGTAGAGCCATTCAGAGATCATTTCAATTTTTGCAGCCACTGAATCATTGGGCCCAATTTTTATAGGCCTGTAGTTTTGACTGATTCATGGGCCTCTGTTTCTGTTTGTGATGGAATTACGGGCCTCGATTGAATGCTAGACAGACCACTCTTTTTTGGAACCAAGTGACCTGTTGGCCTTATTTGGAGATTATTCACAGGTTGAATTTTTTTATAAGGATGATTTACATTACTCAAATTCATCAAGTAGATGAAATGGTTATTTGTTTTAGAACTATTTAATTTTTTGTAAAGATGATTTACATGATGAAAAGAAATTTGATGCGAAAAGTTAGCTCTTGGATCATATCTAGGTGAATGCTATTTTGTGGACCCTCTTTTGACTGAGGGTGCACTTTCCTCTTTTTTTCACTGGTTAAATTTTATTGACGGTGTGAATTCACTCATTAAGCATTACATAGCTGATTTCACACCGTCAAAGACTCAACCAATCAAAATGTAGGTAACGTGCACACTGGGTGCACAAAATAGTTTTCTATCTAGGTAGGCCTAACATGCTACGTGTTCATTACGTGGTCAAAAAAAGTGGTCCGTCTTGCATTACTCTAGTTTATTTTTTATTTTTTTTACAGTAAATCGTAGCCATTGGATTTGAGCATTTAGGCTTGAAGTTAGAAGATTGTATGGCTTAGGATCGCATTGAAAGTTTTTACTTCACTTTTTCTATAAAAAGAATCAAATATTGAGGAATGTATAGGAAACAATTACGTGAGATTAATTCCATTCCAAATGCATTTTAAAAAAAAATAAATAAATTAGGGTTTTCATAATTTCAAAATTTGAAAGTCAGGAAATCTTGGAGAGCCCCAATGGGTTGGTTTTTATCATTGAAGGTAGGGTGTCAATATAAAATTCTTATTGTAGCCAAGAAGGAGACTTTTGAATCCATCTCCAAAAAAAAAGCGTGAATCAATTAAAGCATATATGAATAAGCTTGTTCATGAAAGATGATTTATAGTAGTTGGGGAAGTGATGATTTTTCAACTAACAGAAACTTTATAGTTAGCTTTATCTCCTCTTTTTTCTTTTTTGTATTGTTAATTATACAGGTCTCAAGTTTGAAATTTGAACGGGAGCCTCTTCCTTTTTTTTTTTTTTTTAAACGTTATAGCTTGAATTTGTTTTTTGAGAGTGGTTATAGCTTGAAATTTAATCATCATATTATTAATCAGGACACTTTTTTAACTAAAATTTGGGAGATGAAAAGGTTCAAATTTAGAATAGTATAAAAAAAGTGATGAAAACTTTAAAACAGTAAATCCAAAATTTAGACTTGTCTTAAAATAAAAACTAAAATAAAATAAAATAATATGATGTAACTTTTCTCCCATTTTTCATAAGTCCCTTTCTTCCTTTTCTTGGAAAAGTGTAGGTCCCACCATGCAAATAAGAACCCAATACATGTTGAACTGTGTCTCTCCCCACTAAAATGCATGTTTAGAAGGTATGAAGTAGTGAAGTACCCATTGTCATGAGCTGGTGATCAAGTAAAGATACAACTATGGGACCAAATGTTTGTATTCCTCTTGTCAAACACTGATGACCAATATAGAAAAAAAAAAAAACATAAAAAAGTATAAAAATTCATGTAAGAATTAATTTAAGGCCCCTGATATTTCTATACAATTTTTTACCAAATCGATATAACTTTAAATTTTGTAAAACTATTGCTGACTTCCAATACTAAATATTTTGTCCCCTAAATTTTGTATTTTTGATTTCATACAATTTACAATATAAAATGACTTGTAGATTTAGATTATGTATAGCCGACAATACAATTACGAAGTAATTTGTTGGTTTTGATTGGTTATTTTAAGAAATTTTTACTGTTAATTTTAGTAACTAAGGAATAATTCGTATAAAAATTGTGCGGCCTATCTTTGACGTTAAATTTTAAAGATAAAATACTAATCTTCATGAAGGTTAAGGGTTCTCTTGCTGACCACCTCTAAGTATGTGAGGGACAAAGGACCTGCACGTGTCTGGAGGTCAAACGAGTATGTGGACCTATTTCACAAAAAAAAAACAAATTAAAGAGAATTACTTTTTGCACCATACTTTTCGTTATACAATCTAATTATTCTTACATTTTGTTACCAGCCTATCTCAAGGGCCCATATGATCATGATCAAAGGATTGGTTTATTGTGAGAATGCTTTATGCATTATGTACATCATTTACAAAAAAATTCTATAAAAAATTAGTTTGAAACAGTAAAAATAATGTTTATTTTATCACTGTTTTTTAATCATTTCTTGATTGGATTTGATGGAGCTAAAGATTTTAAATAAGCTGATTTTTTATAAAGATGATTTCGATTTACGGTAAAATGAACATCCTCACAAAATATTACACCTTGTATCGTCTTCTCCCTCTTAAAATAATGATAAAATGAAAACATGAAAGAAAAAAAAAATCAACCCCTAAATGCATAAATTTTTCAGTTTCATCAAGTTATGCTATGTTCTTAAATTATTAAATTACCATGGTAAGCAAGTGTGTTTTTTTTTGGCTTTATTTTTAGTTTGAGTACATGGTTTGCCAATGCTTTTGGACATGTCTTGCTCTTAGAATTTTATATGCATCACCAAAGAGAAAATCTGAATAAATATTCTTAAAATCTGAATATAAAATTAATATTATTTTCAAAAGAATAATATTTTTTCTGTTTTATTAACCAGTGAGTTACCAGCTACGCGACAAAGACACGAAGGTTGACTGTGTGACGAGTGTGCATAGCACTTCCCCACTTTTAATTAATATTTAATTATCTTAAATAAATTGTTACCGTAACTTTAACGCCGTTTTATTACTGCTACTGCCACAGTTCACAAGAATCACAACTTCCCCACTAACCAACTTCATTTACCTCATTTTTCCATGCCATTGTAAAGAACATTGGAAAATGCCTCCTGTTCACATTAACCAACTTCGTTTTTCAATCCTAAAAATGGAAGATTTTAGATTAAAAAAGAACTCATAGTCTCATTCTCATTCTGGTAGTTTTAAATTCCAACAATAAACCCTTTAATTACTAATAATATTACTTAAAAAAATAAATTGCCATACTTCTTGTTCTTTAAAAAAAAAAAATTAAGAAGAATGATTTAAAAAGTTTAAAATTTTAATCAAAGTTATAAATTTGAAAACGATGTAATCAGATTCTTATGTGGTATGGTGGGTCTCACTGCCACATAAATTGGAAACCCCCTCATAACACTTTTAGGAGGAGAAAAGTGGTGGGTCCCACCTTGCCACATAAAGATCTGGCATTTGGTCGGTCATTTGGTCGGGCCAAAAAGCTTTATTGATTTTGAATTAACTTGTAGGATGATCAGAATATCCCACAAAAATTTAGCCATTTGGTCATTTGCATGCAGGTTCACAAAGAAGGTGTTAGAGAAGGTTAAGAACAAGTTAGATGTAACCTTGGCACTCTGCAATTTTGCTCTCGCTCTCAAACTGCACTCCCATAATTTCTATTCGGAAATTTCGTTCTCCGGCACCCGCTTCCCCCTCTGCATTACATCACCTTCAAAAGTGTAACAAAATCCAGTCCCGAGATGTGGTATATAATGGTGTAAACTGTAGAGTTGTAAAAAAGAGGAGCTATAAAACTAGTTTAAATCTCGACCGGTGGCTGCAAAATGCGGATAAATAGGATCGTCTCGTGAGGGAAGTAAGCTGCAGTCGACGTAGTGGGGACCACATCTAACCTTTATCAGGTTTTCGTGTTTTCTTTATTAACTTCTGGTCGGTCCTCCATCAAACATAAAAGCACGAAAACTGCCAAATTACTTACTTTTTACATACAGTAGTTGTAGTACTTCACTCACTTCACAGTCGTCTCTCAATACCTTCACAGTTTTCTCTCCCTCTCTCATCCTCAGTGTCTCTTTCTCCACTTTTTACAGTGACAGAATCCCCATAAAAGCTTACAAAATCAAACACAACAAAACACATAAATCCAATTTCTCTCTCTCTATCTCGCTTTCTCTCTCTACAATACACTTTCTCTCTCTACAATTTTCTCTTCTTTTCACACTTCGAACTTTGAATTCCTGAAATCACCTTTGGATTCCAATCGTTTTGCCGCTCTTCCTGTCTGTGTCTCTGTTGTTTCTGTGAGCCAAAAATGTGAGAAGAAGAAAAGAAGAGACTTCGTGTTTATAATTTGTTGCCTCTCTCTGCAAATGTTGAGTTCAGTATTTTAATCAGTTTTTAGACTTTGAGCGTGGATCGAAACATCTTATACCTCTCGGTATGTTTTCTCTTTGTTTCTTTCTTTAAATTTTTTTTCCTAAGTTACTGCAGTGAATTTTTGTTGCAGATTTTTTATATTTCTATTATTATATCTTGTTATTTTTCTATTGTGTTTCTCAAATGTACTTTCGAACTAGTTTCTCTCTCTTCATTTTCTTCTCTTGCTGTTGTTTATGGATTTTCATCTAGTGTTTGAAGCACATTTTATGTTTAAAGGACTTTCCTGCTTTGATCTTTCAGAGTTGTTCCGAGTTATTTCGTTGTAGTTGAGTTTTCCGTTTTCGGTGGTCTGTGAAAGCGAACCGACGTGATTTTAGGTAAAATTTGTGATTTTCTCGCTTGATTTTATGATCTTTTAGGTTTTCTAGGACAATGTGTGCTCTGAAGTTGTGAAGTTTGTGAGAATTTTTAGTTCTTTTTGTTTTGTGTGAGTTTTTTGTTCTTTTGCTTTGTTAGATTTGTGTAAGTTCTTGCTCTGCTTCTGCTGATCGTGATTTCGTATAGATTTTGTGGTGGTTTTAGTGTGATTTTGTTGTGTGTTACTTTTTTGGGCAAAATGTATGGACTCACACACAAAGAGATTCAAAAAATTTGAGATTTTTCTTCTGTGAATCTATAATGAAAAAATTATTCCTCTAGGTTTTCAGGAAAATTGTGTATCTGAGGCTTTCTGTGGTTTGAACCTTGAGTCCTGTCTCTGTTTTGCTCTCATTGTCCAGGTTTCTTTTCTTTTTTTTTTTTATTGGGTTTCTGAGTTGATTGAGCATATCTTGACTTTACAGCCAAAAGACCTGGCTAGGTTTCTCCAAGTTGTAAGCTGGATTAGGTATTAGTTCCTTTTGTTTCTAGGTAAAAGATGAATTGGCGCAATGTAGTAGAGAAACTTTGAATCTTTACTTTCTTTTCCTTGTTTTAAGGGATTATGTGAGATTTGTAATGAGTTGATGATAACTTTGCAAACTGCTTACACAATTTGTGTATTTTTCAGCAGTAAATTTGTGTGGTCGTTGGTATATAGTGTTCTTTGTAAACTCTTAAGTTTAAATTGTATTTTTTTGTGTTGTTGTTATGCTAGGATTGAAATTCTTTAGAAGGTCTTGAAGTGGGAGAAATATTCAAAACCTAGAATGGAGCAATATGAAGTACTGGAACAGATAGGCAAAGGGGCTTTCGGTTCTGCTCTTCTTGTGAAGCACAAACATGAAAAGAAGAAGTAAGGGTGAACTATTTAAGTTAAAATATGAAACTGATGTTTAATTTCCTTCATTTTCTTTGTTGAGTTTTTGACATTTTCATCCTAATTCTCTTTTTAAGGTACGTACTGAAGAAGATTCGTCTTGCCCGCCAGACTGATAGGTGCCGTAGGTCTGCTCACCAGGAGGTCAGTTTTCTTAGTAGTATCTATACTTAATTAATCAATTAATTTGTTTATAACTTTATCTTGAAATTAGCACTGCAATCTTTGCAGAAAGAATTCCAGTTCATCAAGTTTTAATGGATGGGGAGATTGAAATTTTTTTTGTAGTTCAAAACAGATATATCTCAAGAAAAAGGCTGACACATTGTTACATGACAACATAAAATATACAGAAAACTTTTTAATTTTTTATACTAGTCCTGTATTTTGGATGTTTCCCTGAAGCATGTATTGGTTGAAAGATATTTCAGATTACTAAGGATATTGTATGCCTACTTGTTATCTCAGTGACATATATGTACTCTTTAAGATGCTGAATTCTCTCCTAATTGGCTAATTGTATAGATGGAGCTTATTTCCAAAGTGCGAAACCCATTTATTGTGGAGTACAAAGATTCTTGGGTAGAGAAGGTCAGTATTCTGCTGTAAGATAATTTTTGCAAGGATTCTGATTTTGTTCACTACATTGATTATGAATTCTGTTTTCCACTTTTGTACTGTTACTAACTGGACAGCAGGATAAGCATCAAATTTTTGTTGGTTATAATTTTCTGGTT
Organism: Macleaya cordata; assembly: GCA_002174775.1. Lineage (NCBI taxonomy): Eukaryota > Viridiplantae > Streptophyta > Magnoliopsida > Ranunculales > Papaveraceae > Macleaya > Macleaya cordata. Next base: position 1,339,462 of record MVGT01003118.1, on the reverse strand, counting down.
GATGATTTCTCTTTCTAATTTTCTATAGAGCCAGAGGAATAATCTTTTCTTTGACTTTCAATGTGATGCTTACTTGAAATTTCTGTCATCTGTTTAGAGTTGTAGTTAATTGAATAAAGTGAAGGGTAATCTGCTTTGGTCCTTTGTTCATTGTTGCTTATTCTTTGTATCCTAGTTATATGTGTCATTTGTTCTTATTTTGTATATGATGGAGGGTTTCCTGCTAGAAGTACTACATAAAGTTATTTCGATCAATATGTTTTCAAATATGGAGGTATGAGAGCTTCATGGTGGCGTGTAACTACATAATCCTAAAGGGATACGGCAGAGTCTTCTTTCAGCAAGTTTTTCTTAAGTGAACACCAAAAGATAGAAAGTGAACAGGGTGCAAAAAATGAAAAAAGAGATTTCTAGGGAAGGAATTTGAGAACATTGATCTACTTTGAATGGAGAGAAAAAGTAGACAGGTATTACTTTTCCTTAAAATATTTCTTATGTGGTACAAATAGAAGTGATCATACTTCCATCATATTTGATAAGGCACATGTCTTGTGTCTCGTGCAGAACTTAAATTAGAAGAAACCATTGGTTTAGTAGCTATTATCCAGGAGTAGGTGCATACATGGCCATCATTTTCTTTAGGAGCATGATTTGTTAGCGAAATTTGTGGTTAAACATCGTTATCCAACAATAGAAACAACATCAACCGGCTATAAACTTCTTTAGATGTTTAATTTATAACACTGTATCTAACTTCTAACTGAGCTGTTGTTTAAACCTTATTTACCTTTCATATATACTTTACTTTTCCTTGTTTCTGTGCTTTCTGCTAACTTTTACTCATTATGGAAAGCTGATTCTGTTAAATACGTTTGACATATTATGGGTTAAATTGATTACTTGACAATGTTGATGCCTTGGTCTCAGGGTTGCTACGTATGCATCATCATTGGTTATTGCGAGGGTGGAGACATGTAAGTTCCTTTCTTCCTGAAATGAATCTTTTGAGAAATCATGGATCAATTGGTGTCAGCATGAAACCTGCATCTATTGTGTAAAATTCACTTTTTGTGTCACTTCCTTTGGTTATGCAGGGGTGAAGCTATAAAAAGAGCCAATGGTGTTCATTTCTCTGAAGAGGTTGTTCACTTGGACTGAGCTATAGAGCGAATAATATTTTCTGATATTTCTACATTTTCACATTATTATGTTGAGAAAAAAATGCAAGCCTGAAGTCTGTTCTGATTGATACTTCCAAATTTGACTGTGTACAGAAGCTTTGTAAGTGGCTTGTCCAACTCCTAATGGCTCTTGATTACTTGCACGTGAATCACATTCTTCATCGCGATGTCAAGGTCAGTGACATCTCTCTCACGTGAACTAGCCGATGTATCTCTGTTATTATCTGTTTGAAAACTCTTTAGTTGTTCTGTACTGATATGTTTTACAAATTTTCCTCAGTGCTCGAATATATTCTTGACGAAAGATCAAGACATACGTCTAGGCAAGTAATTCCTATTTTGTTATTGTTTATGCCTTAAATATATTTTTTTATCTAACTGATCTTGTAGCCACCTATGGCATGCTACCCTACCTAGGCTTCCTCCCCCCTCCCCAAGTACAAGCTTTTTTAATTTATCTTTTGGACTGCAGGTGATTTTGGGCTGGCTAAAATGTTGACTTCGGATGACCTTGCTTCTTCTGTGAGTGACATGACTGATAAAATGGCTTTTTTCATGTTCTGACAGTTGCACGACTGTTATTAATGAGGGTAGTTGGCTCATAATGCAGGTAGTGGGAACTCCCAGCTATATGTGCCCTGAGCTTCTTGCTGATATTCCTTATGGTTCAAAGTCAGATATTTGGTCCTTAGGTAAACCATTTGAAAGTTTATTAACCCCCTTGTCCACTTTTAAATTCTTTTCAGAATTCTTTAAGTATACATCTTGATCTATCTGCTCTCCAGGATGCTGTATATACGAGATGGCTGCCCATAGACCTGCTTTTAAAGCCTTTGTAAGTTTCAGAAGCCCTTTGTTCAAATATTGTCTATAATTTATAAATTTTGAGCTTGCTGTTTAACCACTGTAGTGGGTCACCAGCCTCACCACATTCGAACAAATTATTGTAAGGAAGAAGTCAATCAAATGCTTGGGTGGTATGTTATATTACTGTTTCGACAGTAAACAATTTTTTGAAAATTATGTACTAAACCCAGTATTTATTGATTGTCTGACAGATAAAATTATAACGGAAATGCATGATTTTCCTGTAATGGGATATATTCTTCAATTGTTTTAAAGAAGACATTTGCTTTGTATTTCAGATTGATCCCAAAATCATTTCAAAGTTGATTACTGTCTGATGTAACTAAAGAACTCCATGCAGTTACTGGTTGTGAATTAGAGACATTTAGTTGACCTGAACAAATGTTGGGGGTACGTCTGAGCAACTACTTCTGTTGCTTCTTAGCACTCAGAATTATTAATGCCATTGGCCCATCACTATTTTGAATGAACTTCCTAGAGTGAAAACTAACCAGTTGTTATGATGCATACTTGGTAGTTAGTACCCTTGGGTGCAAGTTACTTTATGGGTTTGTGGGTTTGATGTGTTGTGTATAGTTAATACTAATATGACCAATTCTATTTTGTTGGCGTTGTCTTCATTGCCTCGCAGAGCATAAAAAAGATACAGACTCGAAATCTATTTCTTTGTGTTTTAAGTAACTTACCATGGAATTTTGCATTTATGTTTGTGCTTTTATTTATTTATTTTTTATCAGGACATGCAAGCTCTCATCAACAAAATAAACAAGTCTATAGTGGCACCTCTTCCAACCATGTATTCTGGTGCACTGTGAGTCCATGTCCTTTATTTTAGTGTTTTTTTTTTCTTGATATTTCGTGAACAAATCTAGAAGGGCGTGCCTTGAGATTGGTGCATGAAAATAGTTTATGGTTTGAGATTCCAGCATAAATCTAACTCACCTTCAGCATTTTATTTTAAGTAATTATCACCTTATTGCAAATTTGGTCGATTTGATTGGTTCTGATCTATTTTTTCGTTCCCATGTTCAGCCGGGGACTCATCAAAAGCATGTTGCGGAAAAATCCAGAACTTAGGCCAAGTGTATGTGCTATGCCACTCTTGTGTACATTTATACCTGCACGGTTTTGCATTTATGATTATCTTAAGACAGAAAGATTGTTCATAAACATAATGTACATGTGATGTTATGCACGGGGCTAAGCAATCCAAAGCGTCCACCAGGCAGATTCTTACAACCACTGTCAACCCAGTTGGATTACCTTGGACATTTGATCTCTTTTGGATCATCTAGCATATTGTCCCAACTGCCTGAAATAACGTGATAGAAATATGGTTATGACATACGTTTAAAAAAGGAAAAGAAAAAGAAGGTTATGGCATGTCTGTTGGTACAATTTTTGGAATATCTCAGGTTGGACTTATTGCACGTGGATCACCTATAATGCATGTTGTTGCATGCGCAACCTCCATGCCTTTGGACAAAATTTATTGTTACTCTTCTACACTAGGAAATAGATCTTGTTCTCTTTCTTTCTTTTTCTTTTTTGCACATATATTTCTTCTCACTGTGTACTGTACCTTCCATTGTGCCAGGCTGCAGATCTGCTTGCGCACCCACACCTTCAGCCTTATGTTCTTAAGATCCATCTAAAATATGATAGCCCTCGAATCAGTGCTTTACCAACACACTGGCCTGAATCTAGTTACACCAGGAAAACTAGATTCCAAGAGCCAGAAGATCCTCGCCGCACAGACAGAGAGAAAAGGCGTTCATCCAGCAGTAACAGGATCCTGAATCCTAGTACATACGGAGCTGATCACGACTCTCAGTGTTCTACTCAAAGATTACAGGAATTTTCTGGTTATGTGAATCAAAGGTTAGCAGAATTATCAGTTAACAGCAGCCATGAAGTGATAGGTGTTCATAAGCTGAGGACTGCAAAGACCTCAACTATTGTTAAGACACCGAGATTGACTCCGGCAAAAGCTTCTGCAACACCTAGGAGACGAACAGAGCCATCAAAAAACGTTCACAATGGTGGTTCAAATCCTGAATCGGTAAGCCTTGCCTTAAAAAAAAGGTTTTAGCATATACATCCATTGGCTTGTTTTGAATTAGTTTATTCTTCAAGTCATACATCAATTTGGTTGGTTAATCAAGTATTCTAATGTTAAGTTCTGTCGGCCTCCACAATGTTGAATAACTTGACCAACTTGAACTTGGTTATGGAAATTTTAATGTGCCCACTTGGGAGTCTCTCCAACTTATGGCACTGGAGTAGGCAAAACAGCAATTCGGCTTAGAGATTTTGCAGTAAATATTAGTTGGGAATCAATAGTGGATGGGTTCATAGGAGCCCAATAAGGGACTGCCTTGCTGTGCATTGTAGAATACAGACCATGTGATTTGGCTGGGGAGTATTTCAAAAAGTAATGCACTTGCCTCTTTGATATACAGAGGGCAATGTGTTTGGTTAGATTGCCATGACCCCATCCACAATAGCTTGTGTGATTCTGTTCTCCAACTTATAAGGTGGGTGAGCAACACACTACTATCCTAGATTTGACCTGTGGGGGGTGTTAAAAGGTCAAGCCCAGCATCTTTTCACTATATAACCCAACGGTTCGGATTTTGTGTGTTGCTCACCCACCTAATGAGTGGGTGAACCAAATCCCCCTCCCTCTACTTTCTTGTGGTCCAGGTTTATAATCTAGTTGCTACGTCTGTCGTTGATCCTCTCTATCATATTCTAGTATTAGTAATGCACTTCATTTTTCTGCTGGCTTTTCAATATTCCAACTTTTCTTTTTATATCCTGATTATATAGTTTTTTTCATATTCAGCTTCCAGCATCACGGACTCCAGCAACTAAATCTGTCCGGCCAACTCGCAGAGCCTCTTTGCCATTGCCTACACCAACAAGAGCTGAAACACTGGAATCCCCATCCAGACCCAGCATCAGTCTCCTTCACCGCATGAATTCACCAGATGTCTCAGTTAATGCTCCAAGGATTGACAGGATGGCGGAATTCCCATTGGCTTCATCTGAAGACCCTCTTTTTACCATCCGTAGAACTTCATCATCTGCACAAGGATCTTCTACCTCACCCCATTGTGGGGACCAGTCAATCACGAAGGACAAGTGTACAGTTCAAGTGCATGATAGAGCCTTTGGCAGGCCAAGCTTTTCTGATGCCTGGCACGGGATTAGGCACAGCTCGTTTCACATGGACTGGGAGGATGGAAGTGAATGGTCTGACGGGAATCCAACAGTTGGGACATCCCGGCGTGCCTCATCGGATTTTAGACAGCGGCGGTTCGATACCTCATCGTACCAGCAAAGGGCCGAGGCCTTGGAAGGGTTGCTTGAGTTCAGTGCACGGTTGTTACAACAGGAAAGGTTTGAAGAGCTTGGAGTACTATTGAAGCCATTTGGTCCCGGGAAGGTCTCGCCGAGGGAGACTGCTATCTGGTTGACTAAGAGCTTCAAGGAGACCACAGCAAAGCAGGAAGACTAAGAACATTGAATGCATGCCACTTGTATTTTAACGTTGCTGTTGATTGAAAATTGAAAGTCAGGTTTAACAGTTTTCCTAACAGAAAGATGTGTGGGGACTATAACACAACCTGAAATTGGCTTTTGGTCTCCTCCTTAACCCCATGTCTTGGTTTGTATCTGATGAATACTATAGTAAATTACATGAGAGGATGTTTGACATTTTCCTGAAATTCTAATTACCATTTCCAATTTTTATTTCTTGTTAGTGTTTACCATAAAAAAAATAACAAGGATTTTGGTACAATGGCTTTCCATTAAAATGGAAGGATGAATTCTCAAAAGATGGGATGACATTTGTATAATTTTCAAGACAATTAACAAACTAATATTTCGGTGGCAGTGTTATGCAGCTGCAGAGCTAGAAAGCTTCTTAGATTCATAAAGTAAACTAAACCACTCTTGTAAGGATCTCAGACGAGGAGGTATAATTCAAATCACATTCTTCACTATATTTTCTTTTCACAATTGATCTGAACTTTTGTTCCTGAGAAATGCATTTACATCTTTCTGTACCCAAAGACTGAAGAGGAAAAATAAGAAACTGCAGAAACACAAAAAAGAAGCAAAGCTTTATGAAGCTAGCTCGAACTAAAGGCTCCTTGCAAAGATACTGGAGTCATGAAATGAATGTAGACAATATTTTTCAGCATCCCCTACTTTTGAACACTTGGTGCTGTGATTATTTATTCTCCTTTGAAGCTTGAATAAGTTGTTAAGGGTCTATCACATTCCATTTACTTTATGAGTGCAAACAAATTGCAGTCATGATGATGGATAAGATGAACAGTTAACACCTTCTCCCATGAACCTGCAGTCACATAAGTACAGAACAGAAGGCAATGGGGTTAAATCACAGGAAGAAGCACATCAAATTGGTGAGAAATCTTAGTAGCTGCTTTCACAAATATATTTTACAATATGCATAAACTGTGCAGATGATCACTCTCTTCTTCTAGTGTAATTATGGTGATTTTGAATTTCTATTATTTACCTCATATCCAACCAGAGATCTGCAGTAGTTGGCATTAGTGAGGACTGTACTGGTCGAACCACACTCGCTGTCCTTGAGTGACACCGTTGACTTGTCAAGCTTAATTGACCATGGATGCCGGTATTCATGAGCTGTAGAGCCCACATGTGAAGATGACCGCTGCATTCTGACGGCCCGAGGTATATTTCTTCCTTCCGTAGATAGTCTCTGCTTGCTTAGTTGCCTCTCATATGAATCTGGCCTTTGCTTTGGTGCACTCTGTGATCTTACTTTTGCCTTAGATGATTCAGTGTTGGCCATGTAATTTGGAAAAAATGGGTAATCAGCGAAAGGGTTTTCTGGTTTAGACACAGAGGATTGAGGGCTGTTTTTTTCTAAGTTGATTGAATACTCCTCAAAATATCCACTGCAGGTTCTTGGGCTCATATCAGTTAAAGCTGATGGAACAGGTGAAATTTCGTAAAAAGGATCTTGGTTTGAATTTCGATGATGACCGGAATAATGTGTAGAGAATCTGTGATCTGCTCTTTCAATTTGTTTGTGGCTTGCATAGCTAGACCTGTGAGTTGAACTTCTCTCAACATCCATTTCGACAATCTTAATGTTCTCCTCCATGTCCTACGAGCAAAAATACCAGATTTAAGATTAGTTGCGTGAACAATTTAAACTCTGGGGATTGATTTATAATTCTCTTTAAGCTTTTCAGTTTGTGGTATCAATAAACATTACTTGAAAATGTTTAGGGGCCAACTTCAATTATATGTTTCATGCAAATCATTAGCCATTTTTGGAGAAGCCTTTACAATTCAATTTCTCGGGATCGTTGATTTTTCTATCTTTTTAAGCTTTCAATTTGGTGTTAATGATGAACACTATGAACTGGAAATGTTGCAGAATCCTTCAAAATTTAAATTACAAGGATCTTTGATTTTTCATTTCTTTTTAAGCTCTTCAGTTAGGTATACATTATGAACAAGAAGATGTTGAAGGAAGAAACTTACATTATATGTTTGTCTAACACGATGTTCCTGCAGATGTGGGTGTGGAGGTTTTCTATGTGTTGATTGCCTCTGTGTAACGGGTTGTGATTCCTGAGCCATCAAAAGCCTCTGAGCACGAGTTCTAGCCTGAACGGTCACCAATGCTTGCATGCATCTGAGAGCAGCATTGGCTTGTTTCCTCACCAGGTGACCTCTTACCAGTGCTTGTAATTTCACTAACCCTTTCAATGCACATAATGCTTTCTTTGCCTGAAAATTACAGCACAAAATGAGAAATAGGTTCATTGTAGGATTTTAAGATCAATCTGATAAGAAAAATAGACAGAATTGTTCAAGTAAGAATTCATACCAGATAAGAACGGAAAACAGACTGAATTTTAATGGCAGCATCTTCTTCAACTGAACTGGGTCTCTTAGTAGCAACAGTTGTTAGATGGATTACAGTGGCAGAAGCATGTGCAGCTTTTACAGCAGCATCAGCAGCTGCAGCTGTAGCAGCAGCCATGGCCATGGCATGTTTTATCTGACCATTTTGAGATTCCATCATAGCTTGAACCTCTTGCAAACATGTTGTTGCAATTGATTCCATGGGATTTAAATCCTTGGTAGTAGCCGTTGATCTTCGAAAACTCCATCTTCTTTTCTCTTTTGTGGTACTAGGTTGAATCGAATTCGGGTTCTCTGTAGAAATTGAAGAACTCTTAGTAATAGTTTCCTTCTTCTCTACCTTCTCTTTCTTCCCTGTAAAAAGGTTTTTAATCCATTTCCCTGTCTTCCCCATTCTGTCAAACTTTTTATACTAACAAATTTATCAAAAATGGCAGAAGAATGGAACATATAATCCTTCTCTCTCTGATCACAGAGTTTGTACATGAAATTGTTGATCTTCTTATTCAAGACAAACCTTCCTTAATTGACTACTGACATCTGTGTTTTTTTTCTTTTTGTATTCTTCTGTATATCTCCTCTCTTTCAGTGGATGGGTGATCTGGTTTTTTTTTTTTATTGGTTTCAAGGCATGCAAGATGTAGGAGTGAAACTGAGAGGAAACTCCCCCTTTCCCACCTATAAGATTCTCTTCATCCACTCATTTGTCAGCTTACCCATTTTGTCTTTGTCTGTTCCTCTTTTATTTCAAGTGAGGGCTATTATGGTAAGTACACAATGTTAGGTTGATGGGGTTCTATCCTTGTAGATCTGAGCAAGATTTAAAAAAAAAAAAAATCTTGTTTGAATGTTTTGTTATACTCTGAATTCTTAAACAACCCAAAGACCATTTCAAAACGGTTTGGTTTTGTTTTATGATTGAAATTTGAAATCTGTATGTTCACTCTTCTGCTCCGTTGAGTTGACCCCATGATTGCTTAGCTCACATATATCCTTTACCAATATATATATCTTCTTATTGATTTATGTTTCCTAGTTGGGTCCTCTACCTAGGTGGACCACCAATGGATGCTCTACATGTGTTTTGCTAATTATCTTGTTGGTATTTATTTTTCAAACACACTTTGTGAACCCAGTGGCTGCCCGATCTCTGGCCCAATTCTGATATCGCCAAGTAGAACCAAGCAACTTTCTAAGGTGAAAGTGATTTTCGGCGTCAGTTGTAAATTAAGGTCTGGCCCCGTTGGCATGGGCTCTGGCCGTCAGGCCTCTTGGTGTCAGTCCAAAAAGACTTGTTCTTTATTTCTTTCTTTTAGTACTTTGAGCCGTTTGGATGGTAGTGGCTCGGTGGTCCAACCAGTACCAGATGGAGGACCTTTGGTTCCTCCTAACAGAACTAATTTGCTGTGAATAGACTGATTAGGGAGGTGACCATGAGGTCAAAATAATTGTGGGTCCAATAACGCAAAAGAATATACCACATAGATTAGGGATTCTAAATTCTAACTCAAAAACAGTTTACACATTATTTTATTGAGTGAGGTTATTGCACCCTCTTAGAACGCCCCCTCTTATGGGGCCCACATATGATGCATCGAAGGGCTGATTTTTTTATGAAATGTTCTTCTCAATATGTATATCATCATATTAAAAAATCAGTCTGTTCTAAAACTTTTGACCCCCTCAAATTACTTATCAAAAATTGATAACTATAGACCCTCAAATAGTTACTAAATAGTTGCAAATTTTCAAAGGTTAATTTGAAGGGGTTAAAAGTTTTAAAACGAACTGATTTTTTAATATGATGATATACATATTGAGAAGAACATCTCATAAAAATATCAACCCTTGGATGCATCGTATGTGGGCCCCACAAGAGGGGGCGTTATAAGGGGGCGTTCTAAGAGGGGTGCAATAACCTCCCCTTATTTATTATCTTCCTTTTAATAACTTGGCAAAAGATTAATTTAATTCATTTGAAAACAGAATCAATATAATAAGGTCCTCGAATCAAGGGTGTACGCCGTTCAATTGGATTTATTAGACGGCAGTCTTGAAACGAAACCCTAGGTTGTGGGACCCAGTAGTATGGTGATGGACTGATGGTGGTGGTATTTACGTGCTGATCCTTGGCCAGCTTGGCTACTTTAAAAACAAGTCCATCTGTTTAATCAAATCTTTTTTCGTATCAATCAGTGGGTCCTCTTAGCTTTTATTCCTCGTCTAGATGGTGGGTCACCGTCCATTGTGATGATAATATGATAGCCGTTCGATGGAGTTGGAGGAGACAATACAGCTACAGGGATGAAGAGGACCCCATTTTTATTCAATAGATAAACCAAGTGGGTCCTACCTGCGTTACGTGGCGATAAGTCAATGGATCCTGGATCGTTTTGTTTTAGGCTTATGTCTCTGCCACGTCCCTGTTTTGAATACTATATACCTGCCCATGTTCAAGCAATTGTTTATGTTTTATTTGAATTGACTGTCCATGAGACGAGTCCCATCATACCATCCCTTTCTCCTTGGGATTGAATTAGTGTTTTAAGGGTCACCTGGGTCTGGAGAACCAACCATCTGCTGCTGGTCGGATGGCTAGATGGTTTTGGACCTTTGGGTATTCCTCCCTTGCTTGGGAGGTCTAGGGCTGCATGCAACTTAGTATTGAATCAATCTAGGTTGTGCACAATTTAAAAACATTAGAGAAATCTTTATTGGTATTCTCTACATTGTTTATACCGTTTTCTTTTGTATGTTAATTGATAGGAATGTTTTTTTTTTTTTTTTTTTGTATCATTAGTGTCGCCTTAGTAGAGATGGTATAGTCTTTAGAAGTTGAATTTATAATCAAAGTTCAAAACTCGCCTCTCTTACTTATGCTTTAACTAATTGAGCAAATAGTCCATCACCAAAAATCTGGAGTCCAAATAACAAACTAGTGGACCTTCTTACAACAAAAATTTGTCTACATAAGGCCCGGTGCAGCTCTGGCCCAGGCCAGGCCTGTCCTGTTTTATTCTATTCCTTTGGACTATGATTCTGCTAATTAACGATAAAATTAGGAACATCATTGGAGTTCGAGTTCCACACGTAAAGGACTAATTAATGAAGTTCTTATCCTGGTATTCAAATATGTAATAATATTCAACTCAGAAATAATCAGTTCCTAATCAATTGATTCTCAGGTATTTCACTTCATCAGTTCTTACATAGGAAAACGAAGTTTAATTATAAACCCAGTTAATCAGTTAGCAGGATTTTCAATGTCCTGGTACCAAAATTTTATACCCCAAAACTGGAACCTATTACGTAATATACCAGCAAATTTTGATTCTTCACAACGTACTTGTGATATCATCATAAATAAATGATCACGTCCATTGTGTTTAAGCATTAATTTTGCTTGCTTGCTTGCTTGTTTCACGTAAGTAATCAGCTTAATTCTACCTGCAAATGATGACATCCCAACTGTATTAGCTAGCCCCTCAAAAAGAAAGAATGAATATGGAAGAAAAAGAAATTAAGATAATGGCATTTGCCATAGCCGAATATCACAAAAGAAATATGATTTTGTTCATCCTGCATGCGAAATGAAAAATAGTACGTACTACTGTAATTGTTGGAAAAATGGCTCGATTTGAGTAAGTAGGATTGAGTATCGATACCCATTATGATGGTATCGATACCAGCTGGAAAATCATCATCGAGTAATCAGGGATGTCTCGTATCGATACCCTCATCAATGGGTATCGATACCAGTTGATAGAGTTTGCTATTTTGAAGTCAGGGACCTTGAGTATCGATACCAACACTTATGGGTATCAATACCTTCTGAATGGACCATCTTAGTTGGTGCCAGTATCGATACCCACTCATGGGATATCGATACCCACTGTTTTAGAAGTTGCGAATTTTGCGAATTTTTTTCTTATTTGAAGTGTAACTCTTACCAAATCGTGGGGACCCTTCTGAATCTATAAATAGGGCTTCCCTAAGTTGTTTTTATGTATCAGAGAGTTGTGAGAAAACCCTAGATTTTGTGAGAGAGCTCTTGTGGTGCTAAAACTATTATACTCTGATCATATTGAATAAGAAGTTGAATCATTCCTACCCCGTGGACGTAGGCACCTCGCCGAACCACGTAAGTCTCTTGTGTTCTTATTTGTTTAGTTTCCGCTTCGTTTATTTGCATCGTTAGATTTAATATTGTTCCTAAGAGAGTGCAAAGTTGCATAGAATTTGAGGTCTTTGCACTTCAGTAATAACATCGTAAATCGTTGTCATTGTTTGCAAACTTACCTTATAGTCTGTTTGGACAAGGGATTGGGGGGAGGGATTTTGTGAGGACCAGAGATTCGGTGGAAAAATCATGTTATGTTTTTCTTCAAAATCTCTGGTCCCTACAAAATCCCTCTCTAAAATCTCTTGTCCAAACAGACTATTAGTTAATTCTAAGTAGCTAACTCGATGGAGTTTACATGTAGTACTTACTGTATGGTATTCTTTTTTATTATTATCGACTGCGGGAATGTTCTACGTACTATCGATGGAAATTCCACCAAGGAAACGTACTCCTCCAACTGTTAGAAGTTCATTTGGTCGACCTTTCTGCTATAAAAATGTTAAATTAGTGGTTGAGGGGACGGATTAAAGATTATGCAAGGGCATCCAGTAAACTTGCCCTTACACCAAAATACCAAATTGAAGGTGTAAGAGCATCCACAGTCATATAAGCTAAAAAGGTGTTTTAGATTTCTCTTATTTAGCCTACAAGACCGAGTTACACAGTGATAGGTTTTTAAAAAAGTTTGAGAAATTATTTAAAAACTGGTTAAAAGGATATAACCGTCATTTTTTAAAAAAAAATAAAAATTAAAAACACCAGACGTAGTGGAAGCACTACGTCTGATGCCAGGCACCACGCCTGGCGGTTTTTAATTTTTTTTTATAAAATACGGTAAAAAATATCCGTTGGAGTGAATGGACGGTCAAGATTGTATGTGAGAAAGAATGATGGTTGGGATTGAAACTGATTTAAAAAAAAACAAAAAAACAAAAAAAAAAAAAATTATGGGGCGTGGGGTTTGCACCACGCCCAGTATTGGGCGTGGTGCTACCACCACGCCTGCATGGGGCGTGGAGATAGCCCCACGCCCCATGCAAATTTTTTTTAAAAAAAAAAAAAAAAAAAAAATGAGACGTGGTCTTACCTCTACGCTCCATGGGACGTAGTTTCTGCTCCACGCCCCGTAAATCTTTCTCCAGACTCATTTCCAAAAAGCTAATTTTAGCCTATCTGGGACTCTCGTAGGGGGAAATTCTTATTTTCCCCTACCCACTACTCAACTCAAATAAGGTAAAAAGGTATTTTACCATACCACTGTGGATGCTCTAAGGGCATCTACTAGCAGGAATCACTGGTTAAATGTTTTTTAGGTTTCGATTTTATTGCTTGAGTGCGACTTTCAACAATTTTATCAATTGAACTCACTTGCACGTATTATTAAAGGCCATTGATATTTTTGTACAATTTTTTATTAAAGTCACACAATTCAAAATTATACAGTAGATTCTATACAACTAGCAATACAAAATAACTTATAAATTATCTATAGTCGGACAACATAGTTATAAAGTGATTTGACGGTTCTATATTACTAACAGATCATTTAGGAAATTTGTACTATCGGGTTCTATGTTATAGACGAATAATTCGATCAAAAGCTACATTGCTATAGTGAAAAGTTGGGTGGCAATATTCGTGGCCATTAAACCTTGGTGGAAACATTCCGAATTTGTTGATTGAACGATTCTTTGCAGGTTAAGTGATCTTTGGTGACATGTGGCAACCAAAAGTCAAATTACAAACCCAAATAGTCCACATGGTCATAAATACCGCCTAGAAATGAGAAAAAACGAAAAACAGATGAGCCTTACGTGTAGCTGCTGTTGTTGTTTTGGACCATAAATCACAAGTATTATATGGGACCTTCATTAAGTAATAGTTGAACCTTTTAGCGAAGGGAACTCGAATTTCAACTTTAGTTTTTTTTCAAATTTTTTCCAAATTTAGCCCAAGAACTGTAGGTTTTTATGGCCTTGACATTTTAAAATGGTTGGTCTATGTAGAGCTTAAAACACAATTATAAAGTAGTTTGATAAATATGTAGAATTGTTACAACCCTTTTAAGGAAAGAATAGAATATAACCATTAAAATCCAAATGTTAGAAATTTTCTTTTTTTCATTGGAAGAAATCATCTTTTAAGGCTATCAAATTTGATGGATCGTCTAGGTACAACGTGATTTAATATAGAGTAGGCCGCAGATAAATCAACACAACTTTGTACTAAATCAACATAATTTTTCACAAGCCACTTTGTCATAATCAACATTTTACTATTTTGTATTCTGTTCAAATTATGTGAATGGTATGTAACAGACTACACAAGTTGATTTAGTAAAAAATTGTTATGAAATAATCGGAGGCTATACAGTAGGAGTGATGCTAGAATGTCTGCACAAAATGGGGGATTTACTCACTGTCCTCACGATAGTCCATGCCTTGAAGTTTAGGAATTACAAAAAACTCGAGGATGTGATTCAAATTACAAGAAAATAATGGTCTTACGATTGGAGTGCGGGGCTAGAATACCATACTTTGTGCGGGAATTCTAGCATTATTCATACAGTAGACTACTGAGTACTGACATTAACCGTTAAAATCCAAGGGTCAAAAATCATTTAAAGCTATAAATTTTATGGATCGTTCGTCCCCATAGATACGACGTGGTCAGTCAGGTTGCAGGTTTTTGTTATATGCTGGGGTTGTAAACTAACATCAGCATTCCTTTTAAAAGTTAAAACCAGAAAAAAGCCAATACAGAAAAGAAAAAAATTTCATTTTGTTAACTCTTATTACTCCCAACAACTCGCTTTAACTCCCCTCACCTGCAACTTATTAGAAATCTGTCTTCCCTCTTTTGAAAACAGACCCCCTCCCCCCTCAATTTTCAAACTCTATCCTCCAGTGCTTCAATTAAATACACCACACACTATTCACCGCCCTAGCTAGCTAGCTCCTCTAAAATTCAATCCATTCCTCTCTCTCTCTAACCCTTTCTCTCTCTAACAGGAGATATGGCTTCCCCTGCTATCTTTGCTTTTCTTTCAACATTTCTTGTCTTACAATCTCTCACTGCTGCAGACTTTTTATCTCCTCTCCTCTCTCCTTTCTTAGGTACTACTAACTTCAGCTAGCTATTCACCGATTCCCCGTATTCACTTTCTTCAATAGATTTATTAATTTGATGAGTTTTCCAATCTGGGTTTCCTCAAAATTCACAAGTTTTTGTCTCTGTTTTCATATTTTTTGAATTGAATTGAATTTGATCATGGGTGTTTGTGTTCTTGGATTTATTTTACAGATGATGTATGCAAAGAAGTTGAGTGTGGGAAGGGTAAATGCAAGTCATCTCTTGATAACAATCTTCCTTTCATCTGTGAATGTGAGCCTGGGTGGAAGCAAATAACCCCTTTTGAACAGGACCACGATCTTCTCCACTTTCTACCTTGCGTTATCCCCAACTGTAAGCTCTATCACTCCATATGACCATTATGACCTTCGTTTGTTTCCTGTTTTTTATATTCTTAATGGGTATTATAGTCATTCTAAGCATCTCCCTGATTCTCTAGGGGTTTAGTTTTTGTACTTTTGTTTCGTGTGTTCCGGGATTTTGGGTTAGTTTTGGTAACTGAACCAGGTGAGGTCTTATGTTCTGGATTAGGTAGTTAGGCCCTTCAAAAAAATTTCACAACTTTGCAAGGTTTTATTGATTTTTAGTTGTAATTGTTTGAAATTTTAAGGACTTACATTGAAAAATAACCGTTGGGAACTCTCCTGGCTCCTGCTATGTTTTAGTATAGAATCTATAGATATATAGATATGAGTCAATGGTAGTCATGTGAAGGTCAAGGGGGTATTCTTAAAGATTAAAAGTAGAGAGGTGTTTCAAAAATGACATTTCAAACACAGGGGGGGTGTTGATTGTGAACAACATTTGCTTTTCTGCCAAGCAAAAGTTAAACCAACTTTGATTAATTGATTAGACAAAACTTACCCACCCTCAATCAGAGAAACTTTAAATTTTTTGGTGCTAATTTCTGTATTAAAGATTTGTTACAGCAATTAGTAAAAGTTGGTAATGCATACTAATCATGGGTTTTCAACTTACAAAAGCTTATTTTAGTTTGTTAATGAACACTAATCAAGTTTTTCGGTTTTTACAGGTACCGTCGACATCTCATGTAACACAGCAGCTGAACCCCCTATGCCGGAGTTCAAAGAACCTCCGCTGAATGAATCTTTCTTCGACGGTAATTACCACCACAATTATCATCTTTAGTATCAACCTTTTTCATCATATTTATCAATCTATCTGATAAGTACATACTTTTGTGACTTTCTAGCATGCTACTGGACTTACTGCGGGGAAGGATCATGCGTCAAATCAACGAAATTTGGGTATAAATGTGAATGCCGAGAGGGTTATGCTAATCTTTTGAATGTCACTGCATTCCCCTGTTTCAGAGAATGTAAGAGTACTAATTCCTGCAGTAGTTTGGAAATAAAAGTGTAGTCGAGGAGGGTTTTCTTAACAGGGTTTTGTTTGAATGTTAAGGTGCTTTTGGAATGGATTGTGCAAGACTTGGGATCACAGTATCAAACGAATCCGCAACTTCGACATCGAATATGAATGATAAGAGTGAGAATCATGGTAAGTGTAGCAGTTTATCATGGATTTCACAAATAAGACTTTCATATACTAGACATTCTAAAAGCTTTAGAATTCAACAGTCTGATTTTCTTTTTCTATTCCTGCAGCTATCACAATTCTACATGGGAAGTTCCTCTGGTTGATGATCTTGTTGATATCCCTAGCCACGGTTCCCTGGAAATAGAAGGATGAATGCCAGCTTGAGATCAACCGGCTTTTTAACACGGGACTTTATTACACATAGCTTTAAGAAAATGGTCTCATATGTTTCATTTGTTAGATTGATCTTATGTTAATGCAGTTTATATGAATAACTTATGACAGTCCATACTTGGGAGGTTTGGAGATTTATTGTATATAACAGTATGTAGAACAGATTTTACCAGTCACTATAGTTATATATTTATTTGAATTTAAATATATAACTAGAACTCCTTTTTCTTTTTCCAACTGTTTTTTTTTTTTGAACAATCTAAAGTTGAAAGTTGAAATGAAATTCAAAAGTTTATGCAGCATATTAGGACTTGCAGAAACCATGTTCTTGGTTGATGGAAAAGAAAAGAACTCGTGTCCTAAAGTTAGAAGGATATATACATCACCATTAAAGCAAAACAAATGAGCGTAAGAGTTGAACCCATGACTCTTAACGAAAGAAAGAAAGAATATAAACATTCAAATCCAAGGGTTAGAAAACCATCTTTTAAGGCTATAAAATTTGATGGATCGTCGCTTTAAGTACAACGCGACCATGAGGCAGGTTTTTGGTCAATATGGTAGGTTTGTAAACTAACATCAGCATTCCTTTTATGGTTAAACCAGAAAAAAGCAAATAAAGAAAAAGAAAGGAAAAATGTAATTTTCCCAACTCAAACTCCCAACGACTGACTTTTTAAGTCTCAACTTATTACTTAGGAATCTGTCGTCTCTCTTTTGAAAACAAACCACCCCCTCCCCCCACCCCTCAATTTTCAAACTCTATCCTCCCTAGCTCCTCTGCAATTCAATCCATTCCTCTCTCTCTATGAGGAGATATGAGTTCCCCTGCATTCTTAGCTTTCTTGCAGCATTTCTTGTCTTACAATCTCTCCCTGCCGCAAACTTTTTTACCTCCCCCTCACGATCCTTCTTAGGTACTACTTCAGCTACCTACTCGTCTATATATTCTTCCATCATCTTCAATAATTTATTAATTTGATATTTTTTTTCAATCTGTGTTTTCTCAAATTTCTCAACTTTTTTTTTCTGACTTTATATTTCTTTTGAATTGCTTCTGATTCAGGGGCGTTTGGGTAATTGTTCTTGGATTTTTTTAACAGATTATACATGCAAATTCGTCGAGTGTGGGAAGGGTAGACGCAGTCCCTCTCGTGATTCTGGACTTCCCTTCGTCTGTGAATGTGAGTCTGGGTGGAGGCAACCCTCTTACTACCAGGACCGCCATGATCTTCTCCCCTTCCTTTCTTGCGTTATCCCTGACTGTAAGCTCTGTTTCTCTATATCTCTCCAAATGACTAAAATGTCCTTCCTTCGTATTCAGCTTTGTATATTCTTTGAGGGTATTATGGTGTCAATTTAAGCATCTGTAGTTTGATAATGAACACTAATCAAGTATTTCGGTTTTTAACAGGTAGCGTCAATACCTCATGTAACACAGCTGAACCCCCTAGGCCGGAGATCAAAAGACCTCCGCAGAATGAACATTTCTATGATGGTAACTACCAGTCTACCTCCACAGGCCCACAATTATCGTCTTCATTATTGATCCTTATCATCATATGTGTATCAACTTATCTAATAAGTATACACTGTTGTGACTTTCTAGTGTGCTACTGGCTTTACTGCGGCGGAGGAGCGTGCATTCCATCGATGGAATTTTGGTACAAATGCGAATGCCAAGAGGGTTATACTAATCTTTTAAATATCACTGGATTCCCCTGTTTCAGAGAATGTTAGAATACTAATCCCTACACTAGTATTGTTGAAGAGGGTTTTCTGAAAGTTACAGGATTTTCTACAAAGAGAAAAGACTTTAAACAAATTTTGTTGTTTGGATGTTAAAGTGCCTTTGGAATGGATTGTGCAAGACTTGGAATCACAGTATCAAACGAATCCACAACTTCGACGCCGAAGTTGGAAGATCCGAGTGAGAATCATGGTAAGTGTAGCAGTTTATCATGTATTTCACAGATATGACTTTCATGTACTAGACATTCTAAAAGATTTTGAATTCACCAGTCTGTTTTTTCTCTTTCTATTCCTGCAGCTATCACAATTCTACATGGGAAGTTCCTCTGGTTGATGATCTTGATGATATCCCTAGCAGTGGTTCCCTGGAAATAGAACGATGAATGACAACGGCTTGAGGTCGACAGCTTTTAACACGGGATAGCTTTAAGAAATTGGTCTCAGATGCTTCATTTGTTAGATTTATCTTATGCTAGTTCAGTTTATATGATAATTTATGACAATCATACTTGGGAGGTCTGGATTTTATGATAGATCTTGAGTATTCACATATCGAAGTTTGGAGGTTTATTGTGTATAACAGTATGTAGAACAGATTTTACGAGTCACTGTAGTTATATATTTACTTAAACTTGAACGTGTTCTGTTCTTAGGTAGAACTAATTTTCTTTTTCCTACTTGTTTTTTTTGGACAATCTAAAGTTGAAACTTGAAATGATATTCAGAAATTTTGCAGCTTTAGAACTTGCAGAAAGCATGTTCTGAATTCATGTAAAATGAAAGAACTCAAAAGCTTTTCAAAATCATTGTCTGGGATTTTGACCTCAGTTTCATTTTCTTTCAGTTCTATAAAAGAGGAAAGGGACACCAACTAGATAAGATAACCATGGGTCCATGGTGAATTTGTCTTATTGGACTTTTATGTTTGCATAAATATTAACGCTGATTCATTATATCAGTTAAAACTTAATCCAATTAAGGCTAAGCTTTTATGGGTAATGCACCATCAACCAAAGCTGCACGATAACAAGGTGTTCCTAGATGCTTAATTACACAATATAAGTTCATAAAGATATAGGATAAATGAAAATTTATCCAGACAGATATGCAATGCTTTGGGTAGAGAAATATAGAAACAGATTAAAAGAAACACAACAATGAGCAAAGGGGAGAAAATGGGTGCAACAGAAAAATCTGAAGGATTCATCTTGATAAGGGACATTAGGATGTCAAATGGAGCTCAAACGACTAATCAAGGAAACTAAGCATGCAGAATTATCAGGAAAAGCATGAATCAGCTACTTGCTTTGACCCAAATTTCTGGCAAGTGACAATAATATGGTTAAAGAAACATTTTCAGGAAATTTGGTAGAAGACAAACTCACAAGTAGTTCATAGAGAAACAGCAACATGTGTGTATTTGTGATGCATCAAAAGAATAAATGGAGAAGAATGACATAACCCAAACTTCGTTTATGAATATGAAGCAATTAGGTCATCTGAAACTTTGAGGCACAAAACAAGCTTTGTTGTGTAGATGGGTAAGAAGTAT
This sequence comes from Macleaya cordata, assembly GCA_002174775.1. Lineage (NCBI taxonomy): Eukaryota > Viridiplantae > Streptophyta > Magnoliopsida > Ranunculales > Papaveraceae > Macleaya > Macleaya cordata. Next base: position 1,319,178 of record MVGT01003118.1, on the reverse strand, counting down.
ATATATACTGCAAATGATAACATGCTTAAGGTCTTTAATGGTGAAGAAAAGACCATTATTGGTCTGAGTGAAGCCAATGGAAGTAAAGTCAACTTGAACCCTAGGAGTAAGGAACCATGGAGCTTTTTTTATGCTGCAAACTAATGGCTGCTTATTATCTCAGCAAATCCATCCTATATAAGGTTATTTGCTACTCTGCTGTTCGAAAGAAGATTTTATAAAAAACATATTTATTAAACATAACTTGAATCACGAAGAAAATAAAAGATTAAAAGGAGAGTTATAAATCTATCTACAAATTAAATGTTGATGAAGGAAAGCTACAAAATAAAATCGCTAAGGCCGTAAGGTTGATTTTCTAATGTATGTTACTCTCTATGCCCACTATTCTGCATGTAAAGGAGAACATATGAAAATCTGAAAAGCTCCACCTATTTGAGTGAAAATCCTTAAATTTGTCCCCAGACATTAATGCTAGGCAAGGGAAACCATAAACAAATCCATCAGTCAGCTTCAGCTAACTATTGTAGAGAAAAAATTACTCTAAAGTCTAACCCCAACTGATGCATTACCTATTTCCGTTGAATATCCCTCAAGTTCCTACTAAGAACACCCTATGCCTCCATCCCCATAAGAAGTTTTGTAGCAGAATTTTTTATTTTTTTTTCAATTCAGTTGAATATCCAAAATTCTTCATTTTCCTTTCTTTCACAATTATACTGACTAGAAAATTTTAAAGTGCAACATTCCAGTAAAGTTAACCAAAATGAAACACAAGTTTCATAATAGTTCTCCAGAGATCCAAGTATCCAACTAAAGATTATACCATAAAAACTCGAAAGATACGGGAAACAGATGAAGAACAATAAGAATAATTAAACAGGCAAGAAAGATATATTCTAACTTCTCACCCACACTTTGAAATTCACTTGCTTTTAACATTAACTCCCTCCTTTCCAGCAACAATAAATTTAGCATTCTACTATGAACACTCTATGCCTCAATCACCCAATAAATTTTGCAACAGAGAAAGAAAAAAAAAAAACCTCAATTTTATTTGAATATCCACAGTAACTCATTTTCATTTATTTTGCCTTCTACTGACTAGAAAGGAAGACAAATGCAACATTCCAAATCCCAATAAACCAAAATGAACTAAAAGTACAACATTTATAATAATCTTCAGATCATCCAAGTATCCAACTAAAGATTAAACTCTAAACATACATGAAATAGATGAAGAGCAATAAGAAATAGTAATTAAACAGGTAAGAAAGATTCTAAATTTCTCACCCCGACTTCAAAATTCACTTGCTTTTAACACTAACTCCTTCCTTTCCAGCAATAATAACAGCAGTAGCCATATCAAGAAACAACCCATGTTCAACCACTCCTTCAAATGCAGAAATCTCCTTTCCAGCTGCTAATCCATCTTTAATTGGTGTCTGGAAATACAAATCCACTATGTAATTCGAATTGTCAGTCACATAAGGCTTCCCATCTGAATCAACTCTAAGCTTAGCTTCGCATCCTTCTTCCTTGAACAATTCTTGTAATCTAATCAAATTATACTTCCAACAAAACTGTACAACTTCAACTGGCATTGCAAGTCCACTTCCACCAAGACCCGTCACTAATTTAGTCTCATCAACAACTACAACAAATTTTTTCGACGCTGCCTCCACCATTTTCTCTCTCAAGAGTGCCCCACCACGTCCTTTCACCAAATTGAGATCTGGGTCAACTTCATCTGCACCATCGATCGCAAGATCGAGAACTGGGTGATCATCAAGAACTGAAAGGGGAATACCCAAAGATGAAGCTTGTTCAAACGTTCTTTTCGAAGTGGGTATTCCGACGATGTCTTTGAGTTCCCCGGATTTGAGAAGTTCACCGATTTTGTCGACGACAAAGGCGGCGGTGGAGCCAGTGCCGAGGCCGAGAACCATGCCGCTGCTAACGTATTCGACGGCTTTATCAGCAGCTAATTTTTTGAGGTCATCTTGAGTGAGAACTGGAGATGGAGAAGGAGAAGATAAGGCTTTGATGGACATGGATGAGAAAGAGGAGGTGCGTAGTGTAAGGGTCGAAGGGGTGCGTAGGATAAGTCTGGTGCCATTGTTGTGGAGGGAAGATGAGGATTTGAGAGATGCAGGGGATAAGAGGGATAAGGTGGCCATGGTTAGAGAGAGGATTGAGTGAAGAAGGAGAGATTGATGACTGATAAGGTGTGTGTGTTTCTTCTTTCTCTTTCTCTCTCTGTTTTTTTGCTTGGTTGTTTGTTTTGTTATTTTGGATTTCAAAAGGAGAGGTTTTTGGGGTAGCTAATGGGAAGGAGTAAATTTACAAAAAAAAAAAAAAAAAAAAAAAAAAAAAAAATGGGAAGGAGTAGATATGGTGGTGGTTGGATTGGTGAGGTTGAACCGTTGAAGTTGGTCTGTTTTTTTCTTTAAATAAATTTTGGTGGATCCATGATTCCATGTTCTCCAACTTAAAATAGGATCTGAAAGTGGGTTGGTGGGGGCTTTGCTTTTTTGGTGGCTGTGATCATGTTCATGTTTTTGCAGTATTGAAGCCATAAGTTTGGGTTCAACCATGACTCACCCATTGTCAACCATCATGTGAGGTTAGAGTATCAAGGGTCTCGGAGAAAGTCTATTGGACATGGGATACCTCAAATCCAATTTTACTATAACTCGACCCATCAAACTCTAACTTAACTCAACCCGCTAGCTAAACAAGTCAGGATTAGGGTTGAGCATTTCTAACCCATTACCCCTTCGACCCTGTTAGAGTTAAGGCGACTCTGACTCATTTTCTTATTTTATATAGAAAAATGCCAAATTAGACAGGATTAGGGTTTGAAAAAATAAACCGTTTATAAACTAGTCACGTTTAGGGTTTAATCATCTTAACTCATCTAGGCTTGACCCTAACTCGGTCATTACTAGGTTTAAGTTATAGTATCTAAATAGTAACTGGCGCATAATGTTATGGATTTGTTCGTTTTTTTTTTTTTGGGTTTCCTTTCTTCCACATGAAAAAATTTTGGTTTTCCAACTGTCTTATATATATATTTATCGCACCTGTACTAGATAAAATTTGAAATAGAAGTCTGGGCAAGAACCGGCTCTAAGGATGAGCGTAAAGGTAAAAAGTCCTTCTACAATATCCATAGTGGAATACTATCTTTGGTGGTATGAACATTCAATATCTCCTAAGGGAGGGAAGCCTCAAACCACTCAGGCCAGTGGTCATTGGCAGTCTGTACATGACTGAGATTCAAAGGATCGTTACAATAAAGACATGTTTGGATTGCATGAATGGAATCACATTCCTAGAAATGTGATACCAAGCTTGTGTGTTGGTTCGCGGAATTAGGTCGGAATCACATTCCCGGGGGAATGGGAATGGCAAAATAAATCCCATCCAATTCTCTTTACTTTGAATACTTTCAGGTTTACTAAAAATATGAATTGAAAAAATCGACGGACTTCTATTTGAGACATCCAACGTGTATATATAAATTACTAAAAATATGAATTGATTTTTTACATTTATACTTGTTTATATATTTGGAAGGGGTATAAGGTAAAAATTAGTCTTTTTTGGATTCATATTCCTACATGAATCAAACACTAGAGTAAGAACGTGGTATGAATCTTATTCTTATTCCTGATTGAACTAATTATAAAATAAGGGAATGTCATTCTTAAGAATAGCATTCTAGGAATGTGATTCAATTCTGGCGATCTAAACATGGTATAAAAGAACAGAAAAGAAAAAAAGAAAAACTCGAACCCTTGTTGATCCGCATAACTGGTTCCAATTCTAAACCGGTTATCAAACACGGCCTTCTAAAATAAACATCCCGAGACGAGACAACAAAAAAAAAAAAAAAAAAAACCAATTCCTCTCTCTCTTCTCTCTCTTTCCGTGAGTGTGCGTGTGCTCTCAGCCATGTCTGCCGAATCCGCCACTGCAATCCACAGAAATCAAGTATGTAAAATCACCAAAACCCTAATTTACCCATTTCTTTCAGCTCCTCATACTTTCTTCTATTTAGTTCAGTATTTTGTTTTTAAATTTTTTTTATGTCGTGTTCAATCAGGTTGATCTACTTGACTTTGTTGATTGGTCTGGAGTAGAATGTCTCAATCAAAATACTGGTCATTCAGTCGTAAACGCTCTGAAACAGGTATCTCTAATCGAAAACTAGGGTTTATATTCTGATTCTGATTTTAACGTTTAATTAATTATTTTTCTCTCTCTGGTATTCTTTCTTCTTTAGGGTTACAGAGAAGATGAAGGTTTGAATCTGGAGAGCGATGCGGACGAGCAGCTCTTGATTTATATCCCTTTTACCCAAGTTATCAAACTTCACTCCATCCTCGTCAAAGGCCCTGAAGATGATGGTAAAATAAATCCCATCCAATTCTCTTTACTTTGAATACTTTCAGGTTTTCTTGTTACCTACTCTTTTGATTCAAAGTTCCTTGTACTGTAACACTTATGATTCCCTTGCAATGAAAAACTAAAATGTTGGATTTTAAACTAAAATGTATGGAAAATCCAACGATGGCGCTTATTGACCTTAACGCAGGATTTTGGTCTCACTAGTAACAGATGCAAATTTGTACAAATCAGTTCACTTCCTAGGGAATAGGGATTTAGATGTGACATATATCTATCTAAGCTTATACACAATTGTTTCAAGTAAGAGCATTCTTGTGTTTTGTGACCTGACCCATGTGTATATGAATCACAAAATAGATGTATTGAGTGTACAAATAAATTGGGGTGAGCGTCACCTGGCCATTTTGATATCACGTGCCCTTACTCGTAGCTGGAGTGAGCATCCCCAGTCCAGGTTTGCCCAATAGGATTTATTTTTCAAGTAATTAATATTTGATTGGTATACCACGATTCTTGTCATCACGGCTCAGATTATGTACATTTCGTTTTGGTTTCAGTAGTGACCCAAACAATACCATCTCAGATTGTAACGATATGTTATCTATGCTGGTCATGTTTTACTTTGAAATGTTTCACTCAGAATGTCATTGGTCATTTACCCACCACAACATTCTTTTTTTTTTTTTTTTAAAAATAAAAGTAACCTTGTGCAAACTGTGATCCAATTGGTTGATTAGACTACTTTTTACCAATTTTCTTAAGTAGATCGCATTCAAAGTTCTCATATGACATTGTTCCATCAGGTCCCAAAACTGTGAAACTTTTTGCAAACAAGGAGCACATGGGATTCAGGTTTGCCGTATTAACTCTGGAAAAATATTCCTAAAATCTCATGGAAAGTCTGTTAAGAATATTTGTTGACTGTATTATTCTTACTCATAATCACGACTTTTGCAGTAATGTCAATGATTACCCTCCCAGTGACACAGCTGTTTTAACACCAGATAATCTCAAGGTAAAGTTTCTGCATCCATGTGTGAGCCTAAGAAGAGGCTATCCATTTTCTGAAGAGATCTTTTTTCAAATTGAATTTGGTTATTGTTTTTTTGTAAGTACATCAATTGCATACCTTCATGATGCTACTTATTGTTTCTTTTGTAGGGAAAGCCAGTTATCCTCAAGTATGTTAAGTTCCAGAATGTTCGCAGGTATGGTTGATACCTCTGTCTTTATTGCAATATCTAACAGGGAAATGAGTTGTTCTAATTGAAGTGAATTTTGTTCAGCTTGACTATTTTTATTGAGGACAACCAAGAGGGTACAGACATCACAAAAGTTCAGAAGATAGTCCTCTATGGAACAACGTAAGTACTTCTTGTTCCTACTTAAGATGTGTTTCTTCTCTATACATTTTTTAACTTCTGTTTTCTTATTTTCCTCTTATTTATTTTACTATATAATTCAACAGGCTCTTTTTTGTTATGTATGTTGTGTCCCTAGATTTGAGTTTTATTTGTTAATTCATGATCAACCGAAATGTCACCAATTTGTTTAGCGGAGACCGAATAATGCTACAATTGTAATATTTGATAGCAGATAAATTTGGCAATGTTTCTCTTGTCCTGATTTTTTGACTGATACAAATCTATCTAAAAAATTATATCAGTGTTTGGGACTTGGGAGTCACCGAGTCGGATTTGGTTAGTTCACTTGGTAAATGTTAACATAAATAAGATATCCCTTTGACTTCTGACTAGATAACATATCCTCTATTTTCCTGCCCAGTCATTATATGATAAAACCCAGAGTGTCTTTTACATGTATACACACTTACACAGTCACCAAGCTATAGCTACAATCCTACAAGTATGAACAAAAAGCATGCCAAAGTGGTGCTTACTAGTTACTAGAACATTTAATTGAACGGTTAAGGACATCCGTTTTCAAAATCTGTGCCTGATTAAATGATAAAATAGTTAAACTTGTCTGTCCAAAACATGTGCTACATAGGTTCATGAATTAGGATTCGCTAAGGAATTGGTGAGGAGATCCTATGAATTCTTTAGACAATAAGCACTGTAGAAACAAATTGTGCAGCGTCTCTGTTTTTGCCCCTGCTTGTGTATCACATACGTAATGGCAAAAATGTAATCACGTAATTTTTTGTAATGATCTTGTCAAGCAATCTTATTAAAAGTAAAACCGCCTTAGAAGGGATTGTAGAACTTTGTATGGCGGGAAGAACTGAATATAAGGATTTAATATTTGATAGAAAGAGTAAATTTTGGATGAGCCTTTAGGATTCCATCTCGAACCATCTCTTTGCTTCTGGCTGGCTATTAGATTGGGCTCTCCTTAACCCCTCGCTCTATGATGGATTAGGAAAATCATGGACTACTCAAACCTCCAGTCCAGTACCTCAAGTCAGATTGTGAATTGCTATATCTGATAGAACTTGTTCTTTCTTCCTACATATGAATTGACTAACAAGTATAAGATTTGATTTCATGTTTTCTCTGTGGTTCATATTGTTACTTGTGCAATATCTCGGTCACATGTCCCAGGCAGTAATATTGGTGACAGGTCTGTAACTTTTGCAGTAACTTGTTTTTGTGGTGAATTGCAGGGTGGAAACAACGGACATGAAGGGGCTGAAGAAGATTGAAGATCACTGAGCCCATTATCTAATTTTCACAAAGAAGAGAAAAAGATAAAAAAAACATTCCCAAAAAGTTCTGAGAGGATATATATAGATGAACATTGAATTATATTGGGAATGTAGTGGTTACCATTTTCATCATTCGCTTTGTTTCTTCTGTGTATTGATATCACCAAGTACATTGATTCTTACAGGTAAATTTGGGGTGATAAAAATCTTTACCTTCACCTGACATTCGTTAATTTGCCTAGCAGAATAATTCACATTTAGTAGCATTCCTCTTTGCGATCACCCACCTGTTTTGTGAAAAACTAATTAACAGTATGGTTGTAGCTTCTTTACGGCGACCCTGTGCAGTAGTACAGGGTAAAACAGGAGTTCTGGACAGCACAGTCAAGTGGAGGGAGCTGTAAGATTCGGGAGTAGTGATTGCATTTTTCTTTTTCACTCCGTGAATTCTAGGGGTGGAACACCCGAATCCAACCGCTTATCCCTGATTGTGGGTTATGAAAATTCTGCTCACTATTTACACTCCACCACCCTATCACGTGGTGTAGCTCGATACCTTCAACAAAATGTGTGCTGTTATTTTGCTGTTTATTTTGGAGAGAGATGATGGCTTGAGGTTTTAAGTAGTATTCGAATTTTACAATTCAATGCATTTAGCACTCGGTTAATCTACAGTATCTTTGAGCATCGTTAACCTTAACTGTTGGTAACTTGGAACAGAATCAACACAACTTCCGTTTTAGCGTTTGATAAAAATATGACTGTTTAATTGCGGAACAGAATCCTATGTCGACGCTCGCATATGAAAACACATGAAAAGTTACAATTTGAGTCTAGTTGCGTTTCAAGGGGAGGAGGATCTGTAAAATCCTAAGAATGAGAGCAAAGAAAATATAATCATTACTGGTTTCCCCTCGTTGGAAATAGCCACAATTATTGATGGTACATGCAGGACTAATATGTTACGTACTTCTACTGTTTTAATGAGGCTTAAGTTTTTTT
>MVGT01003118.1:1273571-1302564 GCA_002174775.1 Macleaya cordata | reverse complement strand
GGAGTGTGGGACCCATTGATGGAACCTTATCGGTCGAATCGGATAATATCCGATATCCGATAATATTATCGGATTCGAATTCGGTCATTAAGTTTTAACATCCGTCGGATATCGGATCGGATTCGGATGTTATAAAAAAATTTCGGATTCGGATTCGGATGTAGCCATATCCGGTCCGATAGGCTACCGTTTACAGCCCTAGTGGAGACCGACTATCATGCATATATTAGGTCTTCAATGAAAGAGAGGCAAAAAAAAAGGTGTGGGTTTCATATAGGGGGAACGGCCAAAAGGTCCAAAATGATTTTTTTTCAGTCTGTTCAGTCCACCAAATTTTATATGTTGTTATGTAAATAATTTATAACTTTATAATACTTCCAATTGTCTATATAATTTAGTCCATAGAAAATTAAAATATTTAAAAAATCAAAGAAAAACAGGAATTAAGAAAAAGCAAGTGGTTAGATAACAGAGGACCACATACGTCAAGTTGTTTGGGCAAATAGTTGAAATAATAACAGTACTCATATATTAAACCCATTTTTAATGATCAATGGTTGTTGCAAATTTATTTGTGGACTACAACTACAAAGGACCTAGCTATATATATATATATAAGAATCTCTATGGGCAAAATCGTTTTAGGGCATCAAAACCAAAGATGAAACACAATAAGCAGAGTCTAGGGTGCTGACAATACCTAGCTATAGTACATCAGCACTCGACATCACTCTCACTCAGTTCCCTGCTAGGTGTCTCTGTATCTAGTAGCTCTTTTTCTTTTGAGTAGTGCTATTTGCACCGATTAAATTATAAGTTGTGCCTGATTTTTATGTGGCATGGTCGATCTCACTACTATGTGAGTTGAAAACCCCTCAAAATATTTTTGGAGAAAAAAAAGTAGTGGGTCCTACTTTACCACATAAGTGTCTTGCACAACTTTTATAAACAAATCGATCCAAAAAGTATTATTGTTTTCTTTTTTATCAATAAATCTTTTATCCTTTTCCATAATAAAAGTAAAAATAAAATAAAATAACATCACTCTCAGTTGAACAATGAAATATTTGTGGAGGACGGGCTTGTTTTGTTTTAGTGCCTCCCAAAAGTCGAACATTTGGGTCACTACTCTATACTTGTCATTTCGGTTTTTTATTGCTTGTAAATTGTTTGTTGGTTTAGTAACACTAGTAGGTAACATGTTGTTTACTAATAGAAATTAATCTAACTTTAGGACTGAAAGAAGTACACCTTAGGCTAGTCTTTTGATTTGAAAGTCCAAACCTTAATGCAAAATAGTATCAAAGCAGACGCCACCTATGCCAGTGGCTGAAAAAGGGCGCACTGATTATATTTTCTCTAATTTTTTTTGGATGCACGGTCTTCATTACCATTAAAGCGTTTAAAGTGTTATTGTAGCGTTTAAAGTGTGATTGTAGTCATTGGTGTATTTGTTCTAATCATCAATTTGGAAGTCCGAATGATGTTGTAAGCTTTGTTTTATTGATAGCAAGCTATGCTGTACCACAACGGGCACTACCTATACCGCATGCTACTTGCAGAGCACAGTGCCACTCCATGTACATCAGCCTATAGGCTTCATTGAAATGATCCATTGGCGATCTAAATGATCAAAAGTTCATTGTTAGGAAAAAAAAACAGTTTCTGATTCATCTTCATGCGACTCCATTGATAAGTGTCCCTGAGTTGGCTAATTTAAAGTCTTCAAGGAGCCACGATAATATATTAGATTAGATGTATACACAAACAGTGAGTGCAATTTAAAGCCTAATTCAAGGAGATGCGTTAATACATTTATATTAGATTAAAAAGAATCCATATTATTATTTGGAGGTTAAGAGTTCAATTCTGCTTTCGTTGTTTTGAGCATCAAAATCATCTTCTTCATATCCTGTTCCAGTTGTTGATACCAAGCTATGGCGTTTTGAAAATCCACCACCCGTTTCTTAGGGCCCGTTTGGTTCGCGATTGGAAAATTTGTTTTCAAAAACTAATTTACACCTAAATTAACTATATTTTGTATCACATCTAAAACTATTTTTTTGACTTTACTATAAAATTCCAAATGATTTCATTGAAAACAAAGAAAGCAACATTTTTTTGTTTTGTAAAATCATACATGATATGATTTTATTGTAAATCCTAAAAAAGTTTTGGACGTAGTACAAAATGCATATTAGTTTAGATGTAAATTAGTTTTTGAAAACAAGTTTTTCAATCGCGAACCAAACGGGCCTTAATATTCTGATGAACAATATCGCCATGATGCTTAGCCTTTCAACAACTAAGGCGTAAGAATCATCATCATTTTCAGAATGAGCTTCACACCAAGGCCCAAGCTACGATGTTTTGTAGCTCCACCACGAGTGGTTTAACACCGTCATAAGCAATATCATTAAGTAGAGTCCGGCGTCTTCATCCTCTTCCCCATAGTACTGTTACTGTTACCATCATCATCATCATCAAATCTGCTTAAATATTTAGGAATTGAGGTGGTTCTACGAGGCTCATGTGTATAATAACATTCAAAAATTTGAATCAAACTTGTAATTAAATTTAACAGTACATAGAAGAACAAAGAAAATTATGAATTAATCTGAAAGCTGCTTACAACTGATGAGCCCCCCGTTGATTTGTTGAAAGAATCGACGGCCATATTGACTGTTAGGCAGAATTAGGGCACGGCGAGATCGAGTGTAGTATTGGTAATAACTAAGTAGAGAGACAGAAGGCAGAACCAAACCCTAGAGTGACTGGTCGATTTTTACGTATTGTTTTCATTGTATATACACACATACACGAGAGAAAAACATAAAATGACGAGAGTGCCCTTATACTACAAATTTCTTAATACATAAGTAGTAGGGCCGGGTGCACGTGTTGAAATCAGACATATTTTTGATCACCCCAAAAGAATGCCTACTTAAATTACATGGGTCTCACTCAATGGTAATACCATAACTAAATAATTTCGGACCCAAGACCTCCAAGTTATAAGAGAATGTCAACTACTTAAGCAAGTGGTGTTAGCCTACATGATTTATCTCATTTTTTCACTTGTTTTACATTTGTTTATAGGGCTCATCTTGGGATTGATATAAGGCAATTTTTTGTGAGGAGGACGATCTCTACATCATGTATATCAAAATCAGCATTTGAGTAATCTCTATGCCTAAGCTCTTAAGAAGTACGAATACGACAATTGAACATAGACAAGGACACGACACAAATGTTATTTTTTAAATTTATTTAACTAAAAACCTTCTTTGAAATAAGCTTTCTGTTAAAAAAAAAAAACAAATTTGGACGGACGAAAATTCGATAGCATGCCTAGCGCAGATGTGACACCTTGTTATGCCTAACCGGGTCATGTTAAGGTGTGCCTTAAGGGTATACGATAAGGTTATTTTTGTAGGAATTAGTTTGCAAGTTAGAGGTGTTCAAATCAGCTGACTTTTGTGTAGATACAATATTATCATCACTTATATGATGTCCACCAAAAATTAGCTCAATCAGATATCTCTAATTCTTCAAATAAATTACTTTCAATGTCAGTCATTCATTCACACCAATAAGTTCTAGATTAAGTTTTTGTGGTCCTCGAGGTCACGGATTAAGCTAAGATATGATCAAAATAATAAAAATAACGTACTTATAAAAAGTCAATCCATTTCAACAAGCCCAAATAACTAAACAAACCACTAACTTTTTGATGTGCCTAAGGGCGTAGGTTAACAAAATCTTAACCCAAATGAGGCCTAATAGCTCGTACGCATTAATTTCAGCTTTATGAATGAACAGGCAGTACATGTGGACCCAACCCAAGCCCACTATTGGTAAATGCTCGAATCCATAAATCATCAATCAATTTTGATGCTTTTATGGTTCAAAAAATAAAGATATCGTGGTTTAGTGGGGTCCAAAACTTGACGTGGCTAAAAAGGAGATGCGGTTTCGACTAACCCCAATCCAACTGCTGCATTAGAGAATAAATCCCAATACATATTAACTTAACCGGCTATATTAACTGACGAAAGAGCTACCTTTCCCTAATGGACAAAACACCACATTCCCTACTCACATAATTTCCAATCTGCCACTTACTACACAAACGTTTACAAGTAGATGATCACATATTATAAGGGCATTTAAAGTCATTTGTGTAAAAAGCAAGGGTAAAAGATAAATCAAAAGACAATAATAATAAATTAGACGATCAAATTACGTGGCGGCATGGGGTGCAACGAGGTTAGATAAAAACCCCGAGCGAAACGGAGAGCTGGCGGCGGCGAGAAAACCTCAAGAATTAGTCATCCCTTTTTCTCTCTCACTTCAAAAAAGGTCACAAAATTAAATTAAGAGAGAAAGAGAGAGAGAGTGAGAGGAGATGTGTGAGAAAGTACCAGCAAGTTGGTGGATCTTATTCCCTCTCTAAACTCACAACCTAAAGAGTCGAGAGAGAGAGAGAGAGCAGAGTTTCCGGTTGATTCTTGCCGGAATCTGACGACATGACACCCGGAGAGACAATTTTACGGTCTCCACTTGATAAACCCCTTGGCCAACTCACTGAAGACGACATCTCACAACTCACTCGAGATGATTGCCGGAGATATCTCAAAGAAAAAGGTGCTCTTTTTTTTTCATTTTTTTTTGCTATTTTTTTTAATTTTTCTGAACCTAAAAATCAGAAAAAGAATAAAACTTACCGACACGTGGCGGGTTTTTCATGTGTCCGTATGTACAGGCATGCGTCGTCCTTCGTGGAACAAATCTCAGGCGATCGAGCAAGTCATCTCTCTAAAATCGCTGCTTGAAACTCCGACAGAATCTGACACACCTGACGAACTCCGGCCAAATATCTCTGTTCCCCGGCCTTCAAATCCAGGCCAACTGAGCTCAAACACTGTAACTTCTTCTACTATTTCATTATTTTTTTTCTCTATTTAATGATTTAATCATAAAAACATTTTTTAAAATTATTATTTTATTCTCAGTGTGATTTAAAAAATAATTTAATTTTCATTTGTAGGTCCCAAGTACAGAGAAAGTAACAACAACAGCAACGAACACTGATTTCCAGGTTTCGGTATCAGCTAATGAATCTGTTTCGTTTCGGCGTAAAGATCCACCGAAACCCGCGGTTTCTGGCGATGTGTCGTGTCGTCCCCCCGTCTCCGACAATAACACCACTCCTCCCAGGTTTTTTTTTTCTTTTTTTTTTTTTTTTTTTTTCTATCTCTGCTTTTGATCTGTTTTGGGTTTTTGCTAACATGCACGAATCTCAAATCAGGGAGTACTTAAGCTCCCGGTGCATTTTAATTTTGGGGCTTCTGGAACAATGTATTGGTAGATTCCGGTGCTTCCTCTGATTCATCGAGTCTATTGTGCGCCGGTAGCTGTGAGCAAGGGAGTTAAAAAAGTTTCATAGACTGAAATGAATGTGATGATCAACTGGAACCGGTTTAGGGTTTTACGTAGTTGGGACTGGCGCATGTTAGCTTTCCAGTTTAGGGTTTTAAGGTTCATTCACTTCATTGGGGTTCCTTGTACGGACTATTACTTACAATCACTGAGACACCGAAAGAGGATAAACACTCAGCAGTTAACCAACTAATTTCATGGAAGCCCATGTGACATATCTTATAGGTTTTAATTGATGGGCCCATGAAGAATGAATATTGATAGGCCCAGGACCCACCCTGGTACTGGACCTACAACTGGTACACAATCAAAGATCTCCTAGATAATAGTGAATGCAGATTGGATGATCCTAGTTGATCAATGTTTTTTGTTTTTGTTTTTGTTTTTGTTTTTGGGTATCTGATATTTTGTAATTTTGCTATATAAAAAAACAGAGAATTAATGATTTGGGTGGAGGAGATTATGTAGTAGGATATGGATACCAGTTTTGTTCAATTAGAAGAGATTAATTAGAAAACCTTCTTATTGCTATTAGAATGAATTGTGATGGTTTAACTATATGCCGAAAATGCTTTGACCTTCATCTATTGCATCCAACAAGCTTGCAGCTTGGTAAGTACAACGCATTTGTAATACCCATTGTTTCTCCACTAATTGTTAGTGCATTGTGTTTCAAGATTAAACTATCACCTAGTTATCTAGGATTCTTGTGATTTTGGATTAGTGTCGTTGTCATCATCGCCAATAAGTCATGTACTCCAACTAAAGCCTTACACCAGGTGAGAGATGAAGGCATTAGAAACTGTTTAAACTTTTGGGCAACATGCAGTATTTTATTTTTCCAAGTAAACTCTTGTATTGGGATTTCCTTGTTCATTTGAGTCAATCACGGAATCGCATATGACTCATCACAATGGGCTTATTTTGTTATATTTCTTTTGATTGATGAAACTATTAGCTTTTCAATCTGATGTAGTGTTGGCTCAAGTGATTTTTTCTGCGACATTATGGTCTTGAATGTGCAAAACAGATCAGCTCTTTGTATATGTAGTAATTGCTTATTTTCTTACCAAAAACTATTGTACTTATTGTAGTTTTTAGTTGGGATTGGATTTAGGGGTTTGATAGCTAGGCATTGGGCCTTGTTAAGTAACAACATTCATGTATGCCTGCAAACTCAGGGAATATTTTTTGTTTGGAGTCTTTTCTCTGAATGAAATGCACTCTTGGAATATCCGATTTCAAAGGAATCTTATTTCCTTTGTTAAAAACTCCCTCACATAGTCCTCCTGGAGTTTTGTTGTTTGTATGTCACCTCTGCTTATCAAACTAGGCTGTCTGTGACTCCTTGGAATTTTAGGTTGTCTGTGACTTTTTGGAATTTATGATGGCTGAAAAACTGATTAATGTGAAAATGCTTATTCTTGAGCTCTACTGTTTTAGTCATCCGTGTTTCATTACTTATTTGCATGGTATCCTTTATTCTTTCCTCCACTCTCATATTTGATAAGCAGATGGTTAACCGAATAGGTGCAGTTAATCTGTTCATGCCACAGAAAAGTGCACACTTTGATGGCCACTCAAACCATATTGTGCCAGATATACTGTCCGAGTCTCAAAAAATTAGTGACATTTCTTCTAATGAAGAGATGTTGGTGTCGTCTTAGACTATGAAACATAAAGTCTCAAACAGCCCTTTTTCGATAAATATTTGCAGAAGTGCACATGTAACAAATGTGCCAGCAAGTCAGATGACGATTTTCTACTGCGGCAAAGTGAATGTTTATGATGGCATGCCTGCTGATAAGGTATGAAATTTGTGCTTTTACATGGTAGCTATGAAAAATATGATATCTTGTTGGCCTACCAGTGCATCCAACTGATCAATGTGCAGGCACGAGTTATCATGCAAATTGCGGCAAGCCCAATGCACTTGCTTCAGGACACTATCTCTGCTGGAACTTCAGCAGTTGCACCCTTTCCATGCCGATTACAAGCAGCATCTGCCAGACCAGGTCTGCATCAGGACTGGAACTGGATCCCTTGTTTATTACTAAAGTTATAAAATGTATCTTGTGGGATTTAAATTATTTATTTGAGAGCCTATGCAATTTCCTAGTACACGCTATACTACATGATCTTGTGGTTCCAAATCCGTAGGTAAAGAAGATTTATTATGCACTGGTTGGTTTCTTATGTCAAACAGCTTTTAATTGCTGGTTCATGGTGTTGGTTATGTCACTTTCAGTGGAGTAGCTTGAATAGTGTTTAATGCTTAACTATTAATATTGGTTTTGATTTTACAGCGATAACTGAAACTTCTCGGCAATATGGGGAGGAAGGAACTGTATCTCGTGATGCTGAACCTGGTAAGGGCCTCTACATAAATTCTTTTTGAAATGCAATGCTGCCTCTGGAGTTACTCTAAAGGAGTGATGGCCGTGCATTTGAAATCTGAATTAATAACAATATCAATTAAGAAGACCTCAAGTTATAAACACATATGGTCAACAAATTGATACCTCACTGAGCCGCTTTATATGGTAGCTTGGGAGGTCCTGAAGACCCTGGGTCCAAGGAGTTCTGAAACAGTGAGCTTAAAATGGGACCTGTGGTCAATGGCTGCCTTAAATATTCTAGGTTCACAACAATATTCCAGCAAGTCAACTAAAACAATACTAATTCTTCTAACATTTCCCTTATAGGAGGGCAGAAGGAAAACACAATGGAGGATTCCCCTGAAAATTAAACAGGCAGTGTTCTGGCAAAACAGTTCAACAATCGGATGTGTTGTTTCGTATTTCATTGTGTATAGTTTTGGACGGAATTGAGCTGTTCTAACATTTGCATCTGTAAAATATCCTTCTATCGTGTGTTGTTTACTTTGACATGGCAGAGAGTTGCAAAAAGAGAGGATTATATGAGAAAGCCCTAGGAGTAAGCTAATATCATGCACTTTGATGCAAGCCATTGGATATGGGAATACAACATCCTTTGATTTTCATGATTAATAGCTAATATATGCCATCATTATAGTGGCGATATCCGTTCTGTCCTGATTGCTTTTGCTTTCAATGCAGAAGGTCCAGCAAGCAGAAAAGCGTCCTTACAGAGATACCTCGAGAAGCGAAAAGATAGGTATTGGTTTGATTAAATTTCCTTTTATTTAAGGACCATACTTACCTTCTAATATACTAGACTAAGATCATTCCCTCGTATGTTTATCTCATTCACCTATTAGGGGAAGATTTAAGATAAAAAAGAAGATCGGTGGGTCTTCTTCTAGCTTGGAGATGTACTTGAATCATCAAATGAGGGGTCAGAACCCGAATGAGCAGTCAAGCCACAGTGGCACCTGCTCCCCGCCCCAACCCAGACCGCCCCGTACTCCAGCCCGTTGCAACTCATTTGAGAACCAACCCAACATCATCGATCTCTCCTTTGATCTCAACGATAGCGGTGAGTTACAAATATTCCATCCTAGTCACTTTTTTATTCTTGAAATGGATAGCACATTTTTATTACAATAATTACCCCCATCCAATAATTGGGTCACCTCATTAAAAAAATCAGATAGGGAAACCCCCCCTACACTTTCTATAATAGAAGCTAGTAACCAGTGAAGATCAAAGGTTAGGGTGTTTTGTGAGTCTTTTGGGGTATAATGCATACATGTCAACTACTGATATATATATTAATATAATTGCCATGCTTTTGTCACATTGTTTTGTTTTATAAAGTCTGGGTCCATGTGCCCTAAACAAAGGGAATATGGACCTGATAGTCTCTTGTACTGAATGTACCAGACTATGTTAACTAAATAATCCTTCTACAGTTGGTTCTGTAATTCTGTATCACACATATATGATAATACCAGATGTCAGAAAAGTGGTTCTTTTTTCTTTCATATTATTTTTATTGTTTTGATTTCCTTTTGATAGGAAATTTGTCTTTGTTTGGCATGGTTTTTTATCAATATCTCTCAAAATGAGTGGGCATTGATTTACTAATTACTGCCCTGAGAAAGAGATATGCTTTGAAACCTGCACATGGGAATAACTGATGTTTGGTTGGATTCTATGTCAACAGTTGGGTTCCCAGGCTGTCTTATATTATCCTATGCAAGTTATGATCCAGTTGGTCACCAATAGATGTGTTGTTGGCATGGGATCTAACTTAGGGTTGTTGGTTCTAACTCAAGAGTAAATATTAGAGAGTGAAAAATCAACAACATGATTTGTTATTTTTGCTGCCATTTCAGAGGTCCAAGATGCTTGATTTTCAATCCGGTACTTGGGAGTATCGGAGATTCACCTTCCAAGAATTCCAACGAGATGAACAAACACTGCAGCTATCGGCCTAGTTACTTCTAAATAAGGCATCGTTTCAGCGAACAGTGGAAGAGTTTTCCGGTGACTGGCATGGATCAAAGATCTCTCTACCAGTGAAACTCATTCTAAATGAGTTGATCTTTTTGTGAGAGTTTTTAAGACATTTTTTTTTTTTTTTTGGGAATTTATGTATTACTACTACTAGTTGGAGAGAAGGTAAGCATTTTATGTGCAACACAAGGGTCCTCTATTAGTTTATGCATGTTTAGTAGAAACAAATGTCTGGACAATTGAGCATAATTACCAATTCAACAGCCAAAAAAAAATAAAAAAAAATCCAGATCTGATCCAAATTAGGGTCTAAATTTTGATCCCCTGGCATTACTGCATAAATTATCATCGCCGCTAATCTTCATTACCAGTTGATCACAGCCAAAAGTAAAACTAGCTTATATTCAATTTCTGATTTTAGTTACAAAAGTGCTTTTCGTTATGTTGTTTTTCCAGAATGGCTTTCCCAAAAATTGTTCTTCACGCAACGGACTTCGTGTGGCAAATTAGGGCACATTTACCATCCGACGTTACATCTCGCAACAAATATAGGGCCCATGTGTGAGAAACCTTAGTAACCAGAGCGCGGAGCGGGAGCGGGAGCGGGAGCGTCGGAGCGCTAAATTTAAAAATGCTTAAGGCTCAGAGCGCCTTCGGAACGCCAAACTTACTCACATGTAGTTGAAGTTTTAATTGACTGTCATTAATTAGATTATGATTAACTAGATTATTAAATAAATTTTTATTAACAAAATCATTGAATAGTTAGTAAAATAATTTTTAAATTTTATTAAGTATTTTTTGTAATAATATTCTATTTTTAAAAAAATATTATTTTTTCGTATTTGTTAATTATAAAGTATACTATATATATAATAACTAAAATTTATTGTTTCTCATATTAATTATATTTTATTATGGAAAAAATGAATTTTTACTGTCCAAAAAAGTAAGTGAGAAACACAACCATATAACGTGTGCTTTAAGGGCACTTAATAAGGTTATTTTTGAACAAATTTTTTTTACAAGTTAGACGTCTTCAAATCATCTAATTTTTTTTATATAATATTATCATTATTTATAAGATGTCCACCAAAAATCAGCTCAATCAGAGATATCTAACCCTCCAAACAAATCACTTTAAATGCCAGCCATTCATTCACACTATAAAGTCTAAATTACGTGTTTGTAGTGATATAAGTCTCCGATTGAGCTAATTTTTTTAAAATATGATCCAAATAGTATAAATAACATACATGCAAAAAAATTAGTCCATTTGGACAAACTTAACCAAAAAAAAATAGACATTTTGTTGATTAGGCGCTCCCAAAACTGGAACCGCGCTCCGAAAAATCACGAACCGCGCTCCGAAAATTCTCGAACCGCGGATCGAAAATTCTCGAACCGCGGATCGAAGGCGCTCCCGCTCCCAAAACGCGAAAACGCGGTTTGGGAGCGGGAGCGCCAGCATACTTGGGCGTTTTTGGTTACTATGTGAGAAACATGCTTCCCTAACTAATTTAAAGTTGTATTTATAGAAGGCTATTTGTTTGACTTGCAACATGGGATTATAGGTGGTGAGTTGGCAAATATATTTGATTTGAAAAGTGACAACTCAGCACCACCCGACACCCCCCGTCGTCCAGCTGTCACTTCTTGTAAGTTCATCCCCACCACCCTTTGACAAAACAACACCCACGTCAAGTGTTAAGAGTTTAATCCTACCATCCTTTGACGGTATAACATCCAACATGTAGACCAGTGGTGGGTTCCCCACTCAAACTGCACTCCTAATGTAGAGTATGGTGAACTAAGATTAATGCTAGACAAACCACTTTTTTTCTATATCACATCCTCACCACGTGACTTGTGGACCAATATGGAAATGATCTAATGATCGATTTTTTGATGTAAAATTTCTACTTATCATGTAGATTATCATATTTAAAAATTATAGCGTTTTAAAATTTCTAATCTTTTACAAAATACAGTTCAAAATTTAACAATGATAATGGACTGGCTGATGTTATTGACAACTTAAAATTGGTTCAATTCTCGTTAACGTTGAGCATTGATCTCATAAAAAATAGGTTCACTTCTTACTCCACACCAAAAACCAATCCTTAGAGACGATCATGTGGTCTAGAAAAGGTGGTTTATCTGGGCATTACTCCCTAAACTAAGTTATGTAGTATAATATTCTGTTATAATGTTAGCTAACCACATAATGTGACAGTTGATATATACTAATGCAAGTACAATCATATTTAGACGGGGGATTTAAAGTTTTGAATTAATATGATTTTTAACAAGAATAATAAATGAAAAAAATATTCTCATAAAAAAAATCAATACAACTACTACAAAATTAAGCTCCACAATGGAAAATGAAAAAGGGTGTGTGCCCTTAGGGCACACGATAAGGATGTTTTTGAAGAGATTTTTTTGCAAGTTACAGGTGTTCAAATCAGCTAAATTTTTGTAATCATAATATTATCATTATTTATAAGATGTCCACAAAAAATCAGCCCAATCAGAGACATATAACCCTCTAAACAAATCACTTTAAATGTCAGTCGTTCATTCATACTATTAAAGTCTAAATTAAGTGTTCGTGGTGTTAGAGGGTGCTAGAGGACTCCGATTGAGCTAATTTTTTAGAAATGATACAAATAGTATAAATAACATACATATCAAAAAATAAGCACATTTGAACAACCTTAAGAAACTAAACAAAACACAAAACTAAAAAGCTTAACATATGCCATAAGGGCACATGTTAACAAAATCCAATGAAAAAAAGGAAAAGATGACATAGGGGATATCCTTGTAATTATCGCAATACTAAAGTGTCACTTTAGACCCTCCTGTCATCATCAATTATTTGAAAGTGGATGATGGTGTCATTGCGTTTCGATTGGCGTTTTTTTTTTTTTTTTATAAGAGGGAAAGAGAAAGAGAAGAATCTAAATTTTCTATTCCTTGAATGAAAAACAATTATGTAAAAACTATTTTTTGTAGAAATTGACGAAACAGTTTAATATTAATGTGTGTTTAGTGATTTGTAAGCAGCTTTACTTTGGAGTATAGTAGTTTTGTACTGTTTATACTACTAGTGCACAACAAGTGTATCATAGACTTTGGTACTTTTAAACAAAGATGAGTACCTGAAATTAATGTTTATTATACAATTGTACTTTATGATTAATTAAAAAAAAGTGGGGAGCTAAATCTCTAAAAATGAACAATAAAGTATGGAAGACATTGATGTAAAATGTCACGTTTATCCCTTCCAATGTTTAAAAAAAAAATTGTTAAAAAAAAACCCTAGCAACGATTTAACAGTATTATTTCAAGGAGATAACCGAAAGATTGTTTTATGTGGATTCTACACTAAGTAACGAGAGTATAGAGTTAGAGTGAAAACGACAACGGGAGCGAAAGTGGGAATACTAGAACGGCCAATTGAAAAATATACTAAGTTTCAAAATACCTTCGTAGTGGGAACGCTGGAGCATAATTCAGAGAGAGAGCGCGAGGCTTCGAAGCGGGAGTATCCCCAATTTACATGATTCTAGTTACTAAGGTTCCACTTCTACAAGGACGTTGTTG
Organism: Macleaya cordata; assembly: GCA_002174775.1. NCBI lineage: Eukaryota > Viridiplantae > Streptophyta > Magnoliopsida > Ranunculales > Papaveraceae > Macleaya > Macleaya cordata. The sequence continues at coordinate 1,289,128 of MVGT01003118.1, read as the reverse complement.
CAATAGTATCGCAATAATCTTCCGCTTCAAATAAGAGATTTATTTTTGAGGATTTTAGTTTTTTAGCTTCATTTTCAAGTGTTCACAGTAGACACTGAAAAAGACAAGCTCGTTACCTGTTGCGCTAACTAATTCTTACATATTGTTTACGCCTTGCTTATAGTTTACATAGAGATGATTTAACGACTGAGTTTTTTTTTTTCCGAGAATGATATCTTGAAAATAATCAGTGTTTTGGACCTCATAAAAAATTGTTCAAGGAGTAATTCATAAAACATTTTCAGTCATCTTTAAATAAAAAAATTATTGGAATACTTTTATATGGTCTCATATGTTGGTGTAAGCTATGTGTAAGAATACCTTGGATGTAACAACTGAATTTTATGTGTAAACTCCAACAATAAATTTTTTTGAGGAGGGATATTGCAACATATCTTATTACGATACTATTGCAACATATTTTTTATAGGGTCTAATTAAAAATGATTAAGGGCCTATTTTTTAATAGGAATATTTTTTTCATCATGTAGATCATTATATCCGAAAATTATAAAAATTCTAAGTGAATCCCATACAAAATGTGTTGCAATAGTGTCGCAATAAGGTATGTTCAATATTCCTCGTCTTATAATTTTAGTAGGGCATACCAGAATAATACTCAAAAAGCTTTTCCATTTTTTCAAGTTTCGTCCTATTACACTAACGGAATCCCATTGGGTCCAAAAATTTATGGTCCGCATTTTAGTGGACGTGCACGTCAAAATCATTCTGGTCGATGATTTGTAATAATACTCAGAATCGGACGACTAGAAACCACTTATCAGGATGAAGTCCGGTGTAGGACCCAATTATGTCTTAGAGTATGCCACGTGGCTTGTAGTTGTGATGGGTAGTACAATATCACGGATGGAGAAAAAAGAGTGTGAAGTTGGGGAGAAAGTTTTCACTTTTCGAGGTTAGTTTGGTAATTGGTTGCGATATTTTCCCGAGATATTGACGCGAAAATATCGGCGATAACAGGTGTGGCGGAGAGGGGAGCATGTGCTGTTTTGAATCTTGATAATCTCACACTCTCATTAGGCTCTCAATAAACACAATTTTTTTTTTTTTTTTTACAATTTTTAATATTTCCCAACGGCAGCAATCAGTTTTCTCTTTCTTTCTCACTCTAATCTCTTTCCCTCACTTTCTCTCTCTATCAGAACTAAAGGAAGAAAAAGAGAGAAAAAAAAGGGGAAAACTAGTCTTTTACTAAACAAAAGTAAAGTGAAATTTCAGAGGTTTTCTTTGGATTCCTTATTGTGATCTCATCGAGTGTAAGATTTTATGATTTGGGTTTCGAAATTCAAGCAAGAAATGAAATGGATATGTTTTGATTTAGCTTGAACTTCTTTGGGTTGATTTGGTTCAACGAATCCAATAAGCTAGGTGAGTGGGTGGGTGGTCATTTAGTGTCTATACTCTTGTCTCTCTCTCTCTTTGTTGTCATCCTTTTGTTATTTTGGAGATTCTGTTTGCTTTTACTACGAATTTGGTAGTGGTTCTGGTAGAGATCTTCTGTAATCCATTGTGGGTCTTCGAGGTTCTTCTGATTTGTATGTTCTTCTCATTTTTTTTAGAGTGTCAGTTAGGTTTTTTTTTTTTTGCTGAATAGAGGCATAGATTAGTGAAAGAGAAATCTGTGATCATTCATATTTTGTAGAGTAGGAATAACATATATCTAGACTCTGATTGCCTACAGCTCATTAATTTCATGTTATGTGAAGAAACCCAGATAAAAATGCTTCCTTTTTATCTATTTTAATTCATTGAATGTATAGACCCATTTAGAGACTGAGTCAAAAGGAATTTGCTTGTTTTTCTCTTCTTTCTTCCCATCTTTTGGTAACTGGTTGGGTTGAAAACTTAGGTGAAGGAGTGGTTTGTGATTGAATGTAGGTTTTTCATTTATTTATTTAGTTTCTGTTTATTTTTTTCCCCAAATTTTGTTGTTTTTGAGTGTTGGAAAAAGACCCATTTAGAGAACTGTGGAGATCTGGGACTTGCTTCATCTCTTATGCCCCATGAGGAATCTCTTCCTCCCAGAATCTTGCAAAGAAACCCAAATCCATGCTCTTAGTCCACAATCATGGCTTCAAGTTGAGAGGGGAAAGCTCTCCAAATCTTCTTCTCACTCCTCTTCTTCCATGTAAGTAATACAATCCTCCTCTCCATTCCTGAATTTGGTTTTGAAACATTTTCATGAATTTGAGGTATTTTTTAATTTTTATTGTGTAGAGAATCTCTCATCAAGGTCCCAGAACCACCTATTCTTCCATTCTTTAAGCCCGTTGATTACGTACAAGTTCTAGCTGAAATTCACGAAGAGCTTGAATCTTGTCCTCCCCATGAGAAATCGAACCTTTACTTGCTACAGTTTCAGGTTTTTAGAGGCCTTGAGGAAGTCAAATTGCTACGGAGGAGTCTCCGTGCAGCTTGGCAGAAAGCAAGCACGATTCATGAGAAAATTATATTTGGTGCGTGGTTGAAATATGAGAAACAAGGAGAGGAGCTCATCTCTGATTTGCTTGCCTCCTGCGGGAAATGTACACAGGAGTTTGGGACATTGGACATTGCGTCTCAAATTCCCAGTGATTTAAACTTAAAATCCCTGGAAACTTCGAAGATGATCAGGAACCCTGTCTCCAGTACTGTTGTCTTCCAAATTGGAGATGAGAAAGTAGCCTGTGATAGGCAGAAAATTGCTAGCCTATCTGGTCCATTCTGCGCAATGCTTAATGGGTGTTTCAGAGAATCACTCCGGGAAGACATAGATTTGTCTGAAAATGGTATCTCCGTATCAGGTTTTAGGGCAATCAGTGTGTTCAGCGACACAGGCAGTTTAAGTAATGTTCATCCTGATATTTTGCTTGAGATATTAATATTTGCAAATAAGTTTTGCTGTGAAAGGCTTAAAGATGCTTGTGACAGGAAAATTGCATGTTTGGTTTCCTCAAGACAAGATGCAGTGGATCTTATAGAGTACGCACTTGAAGAGAATGCCCCTGTTCTTGCCGCCTCGTGTTTGCAGGTGTTTCTGAATGAGCTTCCTGATTGTTTGAATGATGATCAAGTGGTTAAGATATTTGGAAATGCTAATAAACAGCAGAGACTGATCATGGCTGGTCCTGCCTCATTCTCGCTCTACTGTTTATTAAGTGAGATCGCCATGACCCGTGATCCCCGGTCTGATATTTCTGCTTGTTTCTTGGAAAAATTGGTGGAGTCTGCTGAAAATAATAGGCAGAGACAATTTTCATTTCATCAGCTAGGGTGTGTGAGGTTTCTGAGGAAAGACTATGATGAAGCAGAACGGCTCTTTGAGGCCGCTTTTTCATTAGGTCATATTTATTCTGTTGCTGGATTGGCTAGACTGGGTTTCATCAAGGGCAACAAATTTTGGTCTTATGAGAAACTCAGTTCGGTGATATCTTCTCATAATCCTCTTGGATGGATGTATCAGGAGAGGTCATTGTACTGTGAAGGTGAAAAGAAATGGGATGATCTTGTGAAGGCAACAGAGTTGGATCCCACGCTTAACTACCCTTACATGTATCGTGGTGCATCCTTGATGAGAAAGCAAAAAGTGCAAGACGCTCTAATGGAAATAAATCGAGTTCTTGGGTTCAAACTAGCATTGGAATGCTTGGAGCTTAGGTTTTATTTCTATCTTGTGCTCGAGGACTACCGAGCGGCCTTATGTGACGTTCAGGCAATTCTCACACTGTCTCCCGAATACAGGATGTTTGAGGGACGGGTGGCTGCTATCCAACTTCGTTCACTTGTACGTGACCATGTTGAGAATTGGATGACAGTTGATTGTTGGATGCAACTTTATGATCGATGGTCTTCGGTTGATGATATTGGTTCACTTTCGGTTATCTACCAGATGCTTGAGTCTGATGCTGCAAAAGGTGTGCTGTACTTCAGACAGTCTTTGCTTCTCCTCAGGTATATTTCTGTAACTCTTGGGCCGAGTCCAATTTTGTTGACCCACTTGTAATGTGGGTCAATAAAACCCCACCATGTGAGTGGATGATTGTTTGAGTCTGGACCACTCACATGGTGGACTTTTGTTGGCCAACATTACAAGTGGGTCAGCATAGTTGCACTCGCCCCATATTTTAGTGTCTTGTTTTAATGATTAAAAAGTTTTAGTTCGTTCTTCTCGGAACGAATATATTTGTCTCAAGGAAGATAGAAACCAACACTTTTGCTTGATCAGGTTGAACTGTCCTGAGGCGGCCATGCATAGCCTACAGTTGGCGCGCCAGCATGCTGGAAGTGAACATGAACGTCTGGTTTATGAGGGTTGGATTTTATACGATACAGGTCATTGTGAAGAAGGACTTCGGAAAGCAGAGGAATCAATCAGCCTTAAGAGAACATTCGAGGCCTTTTTTCTGAAAGCCTACGCTTTGGCAGATTCTAGTCTTGATCCTTCTTGCTCTGCAACTGTTGTCTCACTTCTAGAAAATGCTTTGAAGTGTCCTTCGGACAGGCTTCGCAAGGGACAGGTTTGGTTTTCCCTCAACTCACTTAGTTCCTGCTCAATATTTTGAAACTTTGCATACTATTAAGTTTCACCTAGAAAATTTGTTTTACTCAATTGTCATAATTTTTAATCAGTACTACCTAAGCTTTGGTGTTACGAAGCCTCTTCTAGAAGAACTAGTGGAATGCAATGAATAGTGAAATATGACCCATATAGAGTTACTTTATGAAGTAATATCTGCCACAAGAAATCTATATTAATATTAACTACTTTACAGGTCTGTCTTCCCTAATTGAATTCTCCAAAGCTTTCTTCAACTCTGGTTAGTGGCTGGAGCTACCATCCTCTCTTCATGACCTAATGAACAGATCGTTAATTGTGATCTGAAATCCCTCTTGTATATTCTTGTATCTTTTTTCTCATTCAATATATTTTTTCCAACTTTCAAAAAGACCTAGTGGACAGATTGTTAACCAATTGAAGGTTTTGCCTATTGTTAAATGTTATTTCTATTTTACCCTTAGAAGGCCATCCAAATAACTATGGAAAGGTGAAAGAATAGTTCGCTCTGTGTTCTTCATAAAAAAAAGTAACTACGAGAAAATGTAATGTGTGAACCATAAACAGCGTAATCATTCTTTTTACCATCAATTTAAGCATATGTCACGGCCAGAACATGTAATATAAACTCGTGGCACATGCCGTTCCACTAGTATTTTTTTGTTGGTAGGATCCATTCCACTAAAATTATTACTTGGACTGCCCGATACAAGGACACAGCAATGGACTTTAGTGATCGTAGTTAGAGAAGAGCAATGTTTATCAGTTACTTGTTTAATGTTTATCTCAAGTTCTTACTCAGTCAGTCAATCAAGTGTCTCTCCCTCCCTCCCTCCCTTGAAAAGAAAATAAACTAAAGAGGTTATGATTATGAACTTTGAATGGTGTTGTTAAAAGTACTAATTCTTGGTTTCTCCCCATCGAAGAGGTAGGTATCAATTCGACAGTTAATAATTATGAGTTTTTTTAGGTGGATATGGTGGAATAATACTGTATAGTTGCCATAGATTCAAACTCCTTTTTTTGATGAAATAGATTCAAACTTCTTAATGTTCCACTAGTGGTTACATTTCTCAGCATCATTAAATTTCTCTGTGGCAGGCCCTGAACAACCTTGGCAGTGTGTACGCTGATTGTGGAAAACTAGACTTGGCAGCTGATTGCTACATCAATGCGCTAAGGATCGGGCACACCAGAGCTCACCAGGGCCTTGCACGGGTCCATTCCCTCAGAGGTGATAGGAACGCTGCATACGAGGAAATGACTATGCTGATTGAGAAGGCCCGAAGCAATGCATCTGCATATGAGAAGAGGTCAGAGTACTGTGACCGCGAACTGACAAAGGCAGACCTGGAGATGGTCACTCAATTAGATCCTCTTCGAGTTTATCCTTACAGATATCGAGCTGCTGGTCAGATTCTCCTCCTCCACTGCTCTTTATTTGTGAATGTGAACATAGTCATAATTTCCGACATGGAAAAGCAATTTACTGGTCCATCTTAAGAAGCTACTATGGTTTCCCGAGGATTACATTCTCCTTGGAGTCTACTTCTTTCGATGGTCCGGGAGATTGACTTTAGTTGGCCATGATAATCATGAGAAGGTCTAACTAATGAGGACACTAAATGGTTCGTTGACAACCAACATACAATAGGTGAAGTAGGTCCTAGTTCTGTCAAAGGGAGATGATTTTTGGAAATTGTTGTCCAAACTCCTCTGTTCCAAGTGTTCTGTAAGACCTAAAGGATTGCCAGAGAGGGTGATCACTGGTTATGTTCATCCAATTTAGTTGGGATCCATATGAATCTTTACACCACAACTTCAACTGCCTGTGGTGGTCCCACATGGAGATAATCCAAGGGGTGATTTTTGCAAGAATGAACTCATCATGTAAATTATTCTCACAAAATATCAGCACATCTGACTACTTTCAACCAACTTTTAATGGGGTTACAAGTAAGCATCTGACTTTTTGTGAGGATGATCTTTCGTAGTGAGCAGATATCCTCACAAAGAATCAGCCCTTGAATCATCTCAGTGTGGACCACATAGGCCTGTGGAACCATGGTTTAAGAAATAGTGTTGTAAATGGACTCTTAACTCCATCAGATCCGAGTCTCACTCATCCCACCTGCAACTTTTGCTGTTTTTTCTAACCTCATTTTTAGTTATACATTATTGAAGTTGGTTTTTTGGGTTTTGGTGTGTTACAGTCTTGATGGACAGCCACAAGGAAAACGAAGCAATCACAGAGCTCTCAAGAGCAATAGCATTCAAAGCTGATCTTCATCTTCTACACTTGCGAGCTGCGTTTCATGAGCACATTGGGGATGTCTTTGGTGCCTTACGTGATTGCAGAGCAACTCTATCAGTAGATCCTAACCATCAAGAAATGCTAGAGCTTCACAGCCGTGTAAACAGCCAGGAGCCTTAAGATGAGAAAGATACAAAGAAATTGAGATGATTATGTACACTAGTTTGGATATAGCGTAAGCGCCCTACGTTATATCTATTTTTTGTTTCTGTAATTTAGATCATAGTTTTTTATTTTATCCAAGCTACAACCCTTTTCTTCCTTTCACATAATTTTTCATATGTGAGAAGGGATCATGTAGAAAATTTATGAAAATGTGTATTGAAGGTAAATCTAGAGCCCATTTGAAGATCAAAAGGCGCGAAAGCAAGGCCCTTTTAAATGTCTTTGAAACAGTTTGAACAGTAACTTGTTTTCATGTAGTTTCCCATTTACAAGGATGGAAGAATTCTCCACAAACGAGTTCGAATCCTCTATCCCCATTTTACCTCTTCCCACCCTAATTTTTGCTTTGTGGGGCCTGCATGTAGATTATAAACGGCAGATTTTTTTTATTTTTTGTGAGATATGTTTTAGTCGGTTCATTCTCATTAAAAATCAACCGTCTATTATTCACTATAAAGATGATTTTCCCATCGTTGTTCGACTTTTGATGTGGTTAGAAATTTCAGAAAAAAATATATTTTTTAAAAAAATATTAATTTGTATATCGACGGTGCTATTGGAACTGTAAGGAATGGGGACAAAGTACAAAATCGAATGGTTTTGGGGCCAGTTGGACACAATCCAAGAGTTGAAATTTGGTGAGGATGTTCTCCTCACCTTGTAGATCATCATCACAGAAAATTAGCCTATTCTAAATCTTCTAACCCTACCAGATGGGAAATTAATTGAAAATCATCGATAAGGAATCAACAGTGATGACTTTTTGATGGGGTTATAAGTTAGATAGCAGTTCGAGTGACATCGTTATATTGCCATCATCGTACCATGGTTTGTGGGGCCCACATGGAGATGAACAAAGAGCTGATTTTTTTGTGAAGATGTTCTCCTCACTATGTAGACCATTCTCATAAAAAATCAACTAACTCTAAAACTTGTAACCACATCATCCATTGATGCAACTTAAAGATAAAAATAAATGATTCAATCATCGTTGATTTTTAAAAATTGGATAACAAGATTGCAAATTTTAGAATGATCTGATGTTTAGTGAGGATCTATATTCTTCTCACTATGTAGAATATTGTCACAAAAGANAATCTGACGGTGCCAGAAACAGATTTCATTGGATGATAATTCTGAGACGAACTCGATTTCAGGAGAGAAAAAGTTTATTTATTTTTCTAAAAATAAGTTTTAAAGAAGAGAAAAAAAGTTAAAAATGTGAGAAGGGTAAATTAGGTATTTTTAAAGAAAATGTTTATACGTTTTTTTAATTTTAGGGACTAAAATCACAGACCTCTAATTTTTTAAGGATTAAAATCACAAAGTTTAAAAAAAGAAGGATTAAAATTATAAAATTATTTTGGAGAAGGATTAAAAACATGGGTGAGCTGAAAAATAAGGATTGTTTTTACATTTTCCGTTTTTTTATTTATTTTTTGTGAGATATGTTTTAGTCAGTTCATTCTCATTAAATATTAACCGTCTATTATTCACTATAAAGATGATTTTCCCATCGTTGATTGACTTTTGAAGTGGTTAGAAATTTCAGAAAAAAAAAATATTTTTTAAAAAATATTAATTTGTATATCGACGGTGCTATTGGAACTGTAAGGAATGGGGACAAAATACAAAATCGAATGGTTGTGGGGACAGTTGGACACAATCCAAGGGTTGAAATTTGGTGAGGATATTCTCCTCACCTTGTAGATCATCATCATAAAAAAATCAACTAACTCTAAAACTTGTAACCACATCATCCATTGATGCAACTTAAAGGTAAAAATAAATGATTCAATCATCGTTGATTTTAAAAAATTGGATAACAGGATTGCAAATTTTGGAATGAGCTAATGTTTAATGAGGATCTATGTTCTTCTCACTATGTAGACCATCGTCACAAAAGATAAACCTTTAATTCATCTTCATGTGGGACCCACAGTCTATTGAAACCTAAGAGTATATCAGTGATGGCAAAATAACAATGTGAAACATTCTCACTATTCTCTATAAGTTTTAGAAATAACTAGTTTTTTTTTTTATTATTATTATTGTTTAGTAGTTGAGTAAGTTGGTTTAAAATAACTTTCTAATTTTTTTTTTGGTCGGTAAATTTCTTTCTAATTTTAGTTACTTTCCTATTTCATTCTGAATTCCTTCTTAGAATAGGAAAGCTTTTTGTTATTGCCTATAAATATTACATGGGATTAACCCATTCAAGTCGTTTTGTGAAGGAGTTGTGTAAGAGAATTAAGTAGATCCATTAGCTAGAGAGAGAAAGAGAGTTGCAGTCTTTTTCATATTAGAGAGATATGGAGCGAGTGCACCTCTGTTCATCAAGTGGCCATCAGATTCAAGTTTTGCTTTTCCAGGAGGTTTTTGATCATCATCACTTTCAGGTTTTGCTTTTCCATGAGATTTTTTATCATGCAGCGCTGTGGTTTCTCGTTCTTGAAGAGTCCCTGCTTAGTTTTTCCGCCTTTTCCGTAACTGCACTTAATGGCTACCAAGTCTGAAAGTTGTTTGAAACACAAGCTGAACCCAATTTGATTTTTTTAACTTGAAGAATAAGTTAAGAAATAAGTGCCCAATCAAAGTAGTTTTTGAACCTATATTGTGGTATTCAATCCCAAACCAGAATGAATCGGTATAACATAATTAGAGAAGTTGGTGAGGGAAGCTTTGGAAGCGTCTGTCGAGCTATAAATAAACAGACTGGCGAAGCTGTTGCGATAAAAAGAATTAAGAAGAAGTTTGATTCATGGGAAGAGTGTCTTAATCTTAGGGAAGTGAAGTCATTACGTAAGATGAATCACCCAAATATTGTGAAGCTCAGGGAAGTCATTAGAGAGAATGAAATTTTATATTTCGTCTTCGAATACATGGAATGCAACTTGTATGAGCTTATAAGTGAGCAGGCAAATTATTTTTCGGAGGCTGAAGTACGCCGTTGGTGCTTCAAAATATTTCAAGCTCTTCTCTACATGCATCGGTGTGGATACTTTCATCGCGACCTTAAACCAGAAAATCTGTTGGTGACGAAGGACGTTATTAAGATCGCTGACTTTGGGCTTGCTAGAGAAATCTGCTCCCAGCCACCTTACACGGATTATGTTTCTACTCGCTGGTATCGAGCTCCTGAGGTTCTGCTCAAGTCACCAACATACAATTCTGCAGTTGATATGTGGGCAATGGGTGCTATAATGGCTGAATTGTTTACTCTCCACCCTCTTTTTCCTGGTTCAAGTGAAGTAGACCAAATGTACAAGATATGCAGTGTGATAGGCAGTCCTAATCAGAATTCATGGCCTGAGGGGCTTCAACTTGCAAATTCCATCAACTATCAATTCCCTCAGTTGCCTGGTGTCCATCTTTCTGCACTAGTACCATATGCGAGCGAGGATGCGATCAGTCTAATCACATCACTTTGTTCATGGGATCCCAACAAGAGGCCAACAGCAGCAGAGGTCCTACAACATCCCTTCTTCCGTCCCTGCTTTTATGTTCCACCATCCCTTCGCTCAAAAACTCCATTAGCCCCCCTTGGAATTACGCCTCCAGGTTTTGGAACTGCTAGGACGACAATGCCATTATTGGAAATCGATCACCAGTTAGCAAATAAGAACAACAACAATGCCTTGATGAAGAGCTGTGCCAAGCAAACACAACCAATAAGTAGATATCAACCAGTACCATCTACGAACAACGCAATAAATATGGGCGGGGCTCAACAAACTGGAGTAGTTTCTGATGCAATGACAGAGAGATTAGCACAGCTGAAAGTTGGCTCTGGCTATAAGGTTGTTCCTCCAAGGCAGGCAGCAGTAGCAGCAGCACCACCAGGTTTTGGAACTGCTAGGACATCAAAGCAGGCAGCAGCACCACCGCCGCGTATGAAAGCAGGAGGGTGGCATGGTCACACAGACGGATTCCTTGGACGATCTCCTAACGAGATTGTTCCTTCTGCGGCTAGAGATCATTATTATTCAATTAGGAAGGTCGTGGGATGATGAGTACTAATGAAGGAGAGTAATCGATCATTATGTTCTTTTTCACTAGCAGTTTAAATAGCTAGAAAATTGGTTTATTGACATTAGGTGACCCACTTTTCTTCTGAAGATGTCCTTAATTTACATTGAATGTATAATAATATAAAAGCTAGATTCTTATTTTTCTTGTTCTCTGTTCTGGTTCTGTTCTAGTTTTCCCTCTTCTTCTTCTTCTTCCTCCTTTTCTCCACACTTTGATTATTCTATGAAACGGAATTAAGACGTAAGGGTTCGTTCATAGCTAATTAAGTGAATTTAGTATGGATTCAAGTTCAACATCATCATCATTAAAAAAAAAAAAGTGAAATTAATTTTTAGCATGGATTCAAGCCATAGTCATTTCATTCAAAATTCATTAGGTACATATGGTGGATAACTCATGTACTCATCAAACTGAAAACTAAAAGAGGTCTCTTCAATATAAAACTAAGAATCAACTCTGCTAGGATGGGTTTTAACTAGAATGGAATCAATTCATAGAGAGCGGGACTCGCAAACCCGCCCTCCCCTTAGGTGTTATTTATTTCATTTTGTGTTTAACAAGCGAAGCAAACATCGGAATAGAATCATGTATAATTCTCAAAAATGAGATTCCATTCCCATAGTCTAAATATGGCTTTGATGGTGAGGTTATACCTGAGGATGATCTTAACTAGACTCTCAATCAACTCTAGGATGGGTTTTAACTATAACATATTGTGAGTTTTGACCTGCCAGGCTGCTGTTAAGATCATCCTCAGGTATAACCTCATCACTGAAGCCATATTTGGACGACATAATTGGAATCGCATTCATCGAGAATTAATGATTCCATTCAGATGTTTGGTTTAGTTGTTAAACCCAGAATCATATTTTATGAATTAAAATACAATTCTCTAAAAAATGGGAAAATAGTACAAGTATGAGAAATGCGGATTTGCGATTCCCACTCTCTAAGAATCACATTCCTGAAAATGTGAGTCCATTTTAATCATCCAATCATAGCCTAAGTTTTGATCATACATAGACATGACAAAATTAGTGAAAATGAATTAGAATTTAGGACAAGGGTTTGGCAAACACGTTTCAAACTTGGTTTGGTTTGTTTTTGTTATTTTGACTTTTGACCAACCAATTTACTAGAGCCTTGGGCGTTGGGAAATTTGTGGTTCTAGAAACCACTTCCTTCAATTCTTCTCTTTTCTTCAAATTCCAGGTTCAATGTACCTGGTCAAATTAGATGAGTTTGACTTGAGCGAGTCAGTCCTAATTGACTCACCCCTAACTCGATTGACCTAGGCCTAAATGGGATCGAATTTGTGGCTCAACCCAATTAGCTAACATTGTGCAACGTGGCTCTATCTGCAGTCAGCAATACCCAAAAAAAGTATTTGTGATTAACACTGGAGACTTCCTCAGTACTAATATGTCCTTAAAAAACGAGGCGAATCTCTCAGATAACTATTTAAAAGGGGGCTCTGGCGTTGCCTCAAAGCTTCGAAGATTTTTGAGGTAGTAGTCAGAGCTTGCTTTTGGACAGAGATGGAGGCCTCAGCATGCAAGGTAAATCTCTCAGTTCAAAATAGCGAAAGATTTAGGGTTTTTCTTGAGTCTTCTTATAAAACCCTAGAAATAGTTCTGCATGAAGAATTGTATGGTTATTGGAAAAAATCTAAGCTTTGTATAAATTCGATGTTTCTTTGGAGAATTATAATTTGTTGAGATCTTTAGAAGAATATTAATTTCGATTATCTGTTAGGTTTATTATGTGGTAGTTCTTGTTTATTAACATTTTAACGAAATTGAGACTCATTTTGGTCTCCTTCAAGCAAATTCATGGTTAATTTAGAGATTCCTCTGAAATCGGAAGATCTTGGTTGAGTTATTTTGACTTGAAATTGGGATTTGAATTTTGTTGGGTATGATTGTGAACATGTTCTGGTTTTATGCCTATCATGCGTGATTTTTTCCCCAATTAAAACTGATCATTTAGATAGATGGGGGTAAGCTATTGAGTTTGGATATTAATGAACTCTATGGAAGAGGAGTCATCTATCAGAACGATAATCTTACCGATCCATTAAAAGTAGATTGATACCAGGGGAATCCATAATATCTTAGGAGAGTTATTATTATTATTTTTTCAATCTGTTTTGAAGAAATCTCTAAATTAACCATGATTTATTTTTATTTATTTTTAATAATCCTCTTTTGAAAGCACTTCGAAAGAGAGGCGGAGTTGAGCCAGCCGGCCTCATTAATCTTCCTCTTATTCCAGTGTCTCATTAAAGAATGTTTAGCCTACAAAAAAAATAGTCCGCCTTCAATTTTTTTTTTTTTTTTGGTGATGGAAATATGTAAACAAGTTATGATTTTGATAAAAAGAAAGTGTTTATGTAATCATTGGGGTTCAGGGATTAGATGACTATTTAGTTCCTGAAAGAGGTTAGGTTTTTTGGTAAAAAAGAAAGGGTTTATGTAATCACTGAGGCTTAGATTAGATGACTCTTGAATTTCTTGATTCAATCCTGAAAGAGTTGAGATGAAAAACAAAAAGCAAAAAAGCACAGGGTATTTATCAACTGTTTTCTGAACTTTTATTTGCTACAGGATCCAAGGGAGGAAGTTATACAGGCATGGTACATGGATGATAGCGATGAAGACCAGAGACTTCCCCATCACCGTGAACCCAAGGAATATGTGTCCTTGGACCGACTTTCGGGTATCCATCTTCTTTTGCAAGTTCTTCAATTGAATCTTTGTAAGCCATAATATTTGAAGTATTGATCTAACTTGCCCGAGGGCAACTATGTTAACTTGCAGAACTAGGAGTGCTGAGCTGGCGTTTAAAAGCAGATATCTATGAGACTGATGAGGAATTGAAGAAGATTCGTGAAGCCCGCGGATATACCTATATGGTCAGTTACATATCTGAAAGATTTTTCATTTTTTCTGGCTTGTTTGTGTTATACACCAAATTCAAGGAAGATTTACACACTTGATAATATACAATATATGCTCAAACCAGAAAATTATTACTTTAACAGTGTTTTATTGAATTTTCTTTAGGACTTCTGTGATTTGTGCCCAGAAAGGATGCCAAATTATGAACAGAAGATAAAAAACTTTTTTGAAGAACATCTCCACATTGATGAGGAAATCCGCTACTGCGTGGAAGGAAGTGGTAGGACTAGCAACCTTTTATTTTATTTTATTTTTAATTTTCTTGTTTTTTCACATTCAGTCCAGATTATTTGATTTAGATTTCGTGGTGAAGGGTATTTCGATGTCAGAGATGAAAAAGACGACTGGATTCGTGTATGGGTGAAGAAAGGGGGAATGATCGTCTTGCCTGCTGGAATATATCACCGTTTTACTCTGGATAGTAACAACTACATCAAGGTATTGCATTTGTGATTGCTTTTCTTAACTTCTTTGAGACATGTATATGAGCAGAACTAGTGATCTTTGCTGATACAAAATACTAAAGCTGGAAAAATAACAAAAACCCCCATTTCATTGTGTGGTATGGAAATCACCATTTAACAGTGTTGGATAGTAATCAAGGTCTGGGAACATTTAAGAAATAAGTGTTTCATGATCCCATTATTTTTTTACCCTGATTAGATTATACAGGTCCTGCCTTTTCTGCCTCTATTATATTGTGTAACTTTACCCATCTGTATTAACATGCAAAACAAATGCGTACACCCTACTGTTCTGTAATTGTTTTTTTTTTTCTTTTGGTGGGCATATTTTGTAATACCACTTCCATGAATGTTTTCCATCTCCTTATCTACTGAAAAAAAAAAAAAAAAATTCCTCCAAAAGAAGTTGAGGGGTTTCCTACTTCAATTAACCTCTCCTCAACTAAAAACCATAGTTGTACATAAAAATTGTTGTTCCAATCTGATTCACTTTGAATTACAATGAAGTACGCCTCTGTTTGGAAGTCAGAAATTCTGATTTCTTATCATTAACTAAATCAGTGATGTTTTTTATTTCGCTTGTTTCCATCTATGTTCCGTAGGTCTTTGGTAGTGGTTTAGGTCTTTGGTAGTGGTTTGATAATTTTAATGGGTTCCAAAAGAGGCCCAAGTCTGTGTGCCTGGACCTCACTTCTAGGAAAACTCTATACGATTCTGATATGATTTGATATATATTCTTGTAGGCAATGCGGCTTTTTGTTGGTGAACCCGTGTGGACTCCGTACAATCGTCCGCATGATGATCTTCCTGCGAGGTAATACTCCTCTACCACCTGCATTCTTTGTGTTTCATTTTTTTTCCAACTCTCTTTTGTTCCCAGTTTGGATTAGGAGGAATTTCTTTTCTTAAAGAAGCATGTCTCTGCATTTGCAGGAAAGAATATCTTGATGGTTTCGCTAAGAAAGAAGTCGCCGCCAACCATGCCGTCAATGCTGCTGCTTGAATCTTCTTTTCATCCCTCCCCTCCC
>MVGT01003118.1:1260337-1273453 GCA_002174775.1 Macleaya cordata | reverse complement strand
ATATATATATATATATGGTTATAAAAAATTCATGAATATATTGACTTCATAGTTGTTCATCTTTATAATTTTACAGTACTATTGTACTCGATTCTTTATTGTTTGGATTTTTCCTCATTTGTCTAGTTAACTTTTATGTGAATCCCAATGATCATGAACTTTGAACGGTCTGGATAATCGTTTAAGTCTCCGTATCCAGATCTAAATTGTTTGGGTTTGCTATCGTAGTTTGATTGTTGGGTCAGATGTTCCTGTATTCTCCGACATTATGATGTGAAAAACTGGACTGCAATAGAGAGATGACAAGAATCCTTCTTCTGATAGATGTTTCCACCAAATCATTTTTACATGGTCCATCTAATTTATTTTTCGGTGATGCTAGGGTTACCGAAAAGTCTACAGAATTTTCTACCGAAGGCATAATCTATGGTGGATACATATCACTTTGGGATGGACACGAATCACGAGGGTATGTGAAAAATAGTTCCATGGTCAGATAAGCTTTCGGTAGAAAATTTTGTAGGATTTTGCTGTAAGTTTAGCATTATCCTTTATTTTTACACTCTGCTTCCGTCTGCACGAGAGATTCACGTGGAGATGATCTAATCACTATTTTTTTTTGGAAGGATTGTCCTCTCATCGTATTGATCGTCCTTAAAAAACATGATTTTTACCAGGCGATTAATCTATTAAATAGAAAAAACAGGTTTAGGGGTCATTTGTTATTTTAGAATTTAGACATCCCATTTGAAGTCCATAGAACTAAAAATAGATCTGAAAAGAAGTTTTGTTTTTGTTTGAATTTATCTCTGAATTCTCTTAGCTTTTTTAACACAAAATTTCACTTTTATAAGTGCCGAATTTCTTTTACAGAAAGTAAACTCTCTAAATCTGATCAATAAGAGAAACATCAAACCCCTTATAATCCTACTAAATGACCAACTTCTTAAATTGAATTTCTCCTTCTTCCTTCATAGTTAAGATTTCTTAATTCTTAAAGACTTCTACTATAAGAGAAAAAAACAAAAGAAACTGGCCACATAGCAATTTATTGGTTTCTGACGTGGCACACTTAACCACGTCAGCATGAGAGGTATAAATATCTAAAAATAAATGCTTTGAGGGCTGGCAGGTCCTCCATCTACATGGACCACCTAACAAACGTTTGCCAGTCTATTTTATTTTCTTTGGAAAATAGTTTTGTTTTTCACTTGTGTTGCTAGAATGCTAGCAGCCATTGGGTGGTCCATGTAGATGGGGGACCGGGCAGAACTCAAAGGCGGGAACTTCTGTTGTTTCTTGGTCGTTATAAATTTTCCATCCTGATGGCACATCAGCTTCACGGGTCTTTATCCATAACTTTGTAATGCTACAACACAACTTCTATCTATAGAACAATGATGTCCGATCAATAAAACCAAATGAAAAGAGAGTTAGATCCGAACACTTATAAAACTGATAACCTAATCATCTATCATATATAGCAACGACCACTTCATTCAGAAAAGAAAAAAAAAAAACGACCACTACTAAACATTTCTCATCAATATAAGCAAATTCAAGACTTCCTCTGTTGATAAATCTTCAGGATCAATTGCTTCTTGTTGAGCTTGGACGATCAATATAATTTTCCACTTTTTGAACCAAGTTTTGCATTCCCACCAGAAGTACTTTAAATCGCTGATGACTAATTTCAGCGAGGTGCTTACCGTAAGCAACTTCACATTGAACACCTAATGCTAAAGACAACAGATCAGCAAAGCAGCTCCTCATTTGAGAAGCATTATCTTTAGGATCAAATGTGACATGTTGAGCTTCAAAATCACCTCTTTCCTGCTGTTGATACCAAGCCATGATGTACTGTATATCCGCCACAAGGGCTTCAAGAGTCTCATGAGCTCTATCATGAAGACGCTTAAACTCAGCAGAACTAGTATCATGTTGAAGAGCTAACACTTGAGACGATAGCTTATAAAAAATGCTCCTAATTAAAGAAAGCCTTACATTAGAGGCTCGGTAATTGGCAGCAATGTGATTGGAGGCCGTCTTCCTCGTTCCCATACCTTCATCTTTGCTTAATTCTTCCATGCAGGCCTGTAAAATGTTAACAAGATATAAAAGAAATATGATAATATGCACCAAACTATTTCTAAGAGTTCAACTAATAGTAAAAGGTATTTAAATTGTACCCAAATTCTGCTGAGTTGCTGCAACCTATAGCATCCTATTTTTATTTGGATTCTGGGGTTGTTACTATTACAAATGTTAAGAATAATGCAAGGGAGAGATTTCAGCAAAAAGAATTTGAAAAAAGGTCAATCACGATTTCTTCTAGGGTGATTTTGGATGCACCCCTTAATTTCAATTGTCTACTGCAATGTATATAATAGTTTAAAAGGGTAAATTGAGTTCAGAATTCTAAGATGCACCCCTTAAAAAGACTCCTCTGTTCTTTTCTATCCTTCCACCTATGTAGCCCAAAACCTAGTCTTCAACTCCACCATCACAACATCTTATCTCTCTCCAAATAACCAGGTGTAAGATGTTAAATGAATCAAATCCAGGCCAACCATAATCGTGAACAGCTGACCAAATTGCACTAAAACAAAACCAGACAAAGATCTCTCCCCCATATATATTTATTTCGACTCATTTTGTTTAATCCACATTAAATCTTTATACATTTGAATATAATAAGATGTCCACATATATAAGATCAATTTGGTGTCCATGCAACTTCATGATTTGGTGTCTCTTAACCTGATGCGGAAGCATATCTCAGCAGCAAACACACTGATGTGGTGCAATTTCTTGAACCCTATGAGGATAATAAATTCTTCTGTTTTTACTAATTACGCACTGTAGCGATCACTCCGTGTTTTTAGATACTAGAAAGAGAGAGAACTGGGTAATTTTTATTTGAGGGGAGAACTGGGTAATTTTATCTTTTTAATTACACAAGAAAGTTCTATATATCTTAATTTGTGATTTATTCTAACTTGGGTTTTCGAAACATTTTTTTTTTCTGGTGCAATCTGGTGTTTAACTATGAGTTTAGACCCTACCCTGCTACCCATGCCTTGTAAGTGAAATTTGAAGGAAAAAAATAAAATAAAATAAAATAATAGTAGAACTAAGAGAGGACAATCTTCTCAGGGTTACCCAACATGTCTTCTCTCCAAAAAGGAATCGTTTCAACAAAGACCTGAGTCATTCTCAGTGACTAGAAACTTGAAATGCGAAAGGAGGAAAACAAAATTGATCTCATTGTTATATTCTAATGCATAAAGAATGTGGAGTAAACACAAAGTATCAAAATAAATAAGAGGGGGAGATCTTTGTCTGGAGATGAGCTAAGGAGAAGAAGAGAAGCACTCTCTCTACAGGATTCATTCCTAGAGTTGATGGGGTTTACCACATAATTGTAGGGGTGAATACAAACAAAATCACCCTTTCTTCTATTCTCTGACAGTCATTCTTGAACTGGAGATATTATAAACCAAAGGAATTGAATCAAAGTTGTTAACAGTTTGTTAATAACATTGAAAATTGTCAATCACTAGAAGGGAAGAACAATGGAGAAGATTATGGATCTGAAAGCTTACAGCCATTCCCAGGCCAATGTTGGGAATCATGACGTCCATCTGATCTTCAGGATCAACTGTGACGTCCTGTTGAGTTTCAAAATCATCTTCCATATCATCATCTTCCAGTTGTCGATACCAATCTGCGATAACTTTGGCATTCACCATAACTGCTTTCATACGCTCACGAACAATGCGACCAAGACCCTCGGCCTCAACAAGATCACGTTGTATATCTACCACTCGATGTAATAGCTTAACATAGAGGCACCACATTGAAGAAGCCGTTACATGAGGAGCTTGGAGAATGGCAGCAACATAAGTAGAGGGTGCCATCATCCTCTTCCCCATAGTGTTACCTTCGCCTCTGCTTAAATCTTCACCACCTCCAGGACTCAAGGTGGTTGTAGAGGCCTCCTGTAATTAACAAGAATTAAGAATGGTAAGTTTCCTCACAATAACGATTG
The DNA here is from genome assembly GCA_002174775.1 of Macleaya cordata. Classification (NCBI taxonomy): domain Eukaryota; kingdom Viridiplantae; phylum Streptophyta; class Magnoliopsida; order Ranunculales; family Papaveraceae; genus Macleaya; species Macleaya cordata. The sequence goes on along the minus strand of MVGT01003118.1, from coordinate 1,269,402 downwards.
TAAGAGAGGTTTATTGTATCTATAGCATTCTATTTTCATGGAAGAAAATTATCTCCCTCCTGGAGGCAGAAAGTGGTGCTTAGCCAAAGTGTTCTTTAGTAATCTCGCGATTTATATGTTATCTCTGTTCTCTGCCCCTGTTTGGTTATTAATTGTATTTAGAAGATTATGCATAACTTCCAATGGGATGTAGACAAAGACAAGCGCAAACTGTGCAAATACTGCCTTGTTAGTTGGAGGAAGATTTGAAGAGATAAAAGTCAAGGGGGTTCGGGCATTAGATCAGTGAGATATCTTAATGACGCACTATTTTCGAGATTCATCTCTGAGGGAGATACTTTTTGGAGGAAATGGGTAGCAGAGAAATATAGGTTACAACCAACGGATGGGACTCTCACCTTAGCAACAAACCATATGGAACTGGTGTATGTAGAGGCATTCAGAACCGTCATACTGTCTTCCAGAATGGCATATCTGTGCGTGTTGGTGATGGTTGCGAACAAGGTTTTGGTTGGATCCTTCGTTAGGCGACGAGCCCCTTTGCTAATGTTTTCCTCTACTATTTGATGTTACCAGGAACGGAGAAGGTATGGTGTGTGAGTTCAGAGTGTATTCTGATGAAAGTGGGGTTCAATGGAATCTCCAATTCTCACTTCGACTTTCGTAAGATGAGATAGGCGAAGCCTCAATATTATCTTATGAATTGGAGAACTATGTTGGCATTCAGGGTGAGGACAAAAGGCTTTGGCGATGGGAAAAGGATGGGTGTTTCTCAGTAAAATCTTGTTAAAATGTGCTGAATGGAGATGAGAGAGGGAACTTTCCTGTCAAGAATGTTTGGGATCCTGTTATTCCATCTAAATTTGTTTCTTATGTGTGTCTGATTCATCATAATTCCATTCTAACCATGGATAAGTTGGCTCATCGAGGTACGATTGTGGCGAATAAATGCAGTCTCTGTAAGAACTCTTCGGAAACTATGGAACACCTGCTCTTACATAGTGAGGTATCTACAAGGATATGAATCGCCCTTTTGCTGAATTTGGTATTTGTTGGATGCTTCCTTCGGCTGTAACTGATTGCTTCTACGGTAGGAAGTCACCATGCTTCTCTGAGATACGGAACTACTTCTGGACTATAAAAGAAATTTGGGATCACTTGGATAGTCTGGAATGAGAAGAACACGAGAGAGTTTTCGATGGTACTGAGAAGACGCTTAGTGATATCACTACTAACGACATTAAGGCTCTATCCTGTTCCTTTGGGTCTCCTCTTCCTTTTCTCTGTAGCAGGGGGGATCATTTTGATAGATGATATTTAAATGGGACGAAGTAGTTATGGCTAATACTTCATAATGTATTTTTGGTGTTTTGGTGACTTCTTCTTCTGTTCCTTTGTTTTCCATTTCTAAGCCTACCAACCTCAGGCTTCTTTTGTATTTCTCATCTTTATTAATACCATTCTCGTTTTTGCTGATCCAAAAAAAATAAAACTAGTATCCTATTTTCATCGGATTATGGTGATGTTGATCATCTCGATTTCAACGAAAAAAAAAGAACTCCAAAAAAAAAAAAAGAAGACAAATCTCGATTTCTTCTATTCTATTCTATTCTATGAGAGACAATCTAGATATTAATCAAACTTCTTAACAGTGTACAAATAGCATTGAAAAATAATGGTAAAATTCACTAGAAGGGAATTAAGAACAAACAATAAAGCAAAATTAAAAGATGAATCTGATCAAAGCTGCTTACAAAAAACGAGTCTCCCGGGGATTCGTTGAGAGGCATGTCGGGTATTGATTTTGAAACAGACTCCATTGATGAAGAGTATCTTCAAGTTTGAAACCCTAGAGAAAACAAAAGAAGCTACCAGAATTAGGGCGCGGCGAGAGTGTGAGTGAGTATAATGTTGTAATGGTAGTAGCCAGAGACGCAAAGGCAGTCGACCAAAATGGGATTCCGGGGGGTTTGCTTTGCCTTGCGCGCGAAAGAATACCCTGATACTATAAATGTCTAAGTGGCAAATAGCGCGTGTTAAGCACATGCTTAATTTTAAAAAGGCTTGTGTTATTAGGTGGGTAAGGGCAATTCTAGTGGGAAATCTAAAAATATATAAAAATATATATTTTAAAAATGGAAAAATTCATGATGAAAAGGTGTTTTGCTCTAGTGGAGAATCTCTAAAAATATATTAAAAAATTAAAAAAATAGAGAAAAAAGAAGAGAGAAAAAAAAATCAATTGAGATATGTTGTGCTCTTTTGTTTAAGGAGAAAAAATATAAAAGTGGGAGAGAAAAATAGATTTTCTAATATTTAAGAATTAAATATTATGCATTGCCGCTCATCCATCCCATCAACCTACGCTAATTCGATTAGCGTGCTGCTAATCCGATCACACCCTCCACTATAGATCCCTAAAATGATAGATTAGGATCCATTTTTAGGGGTTCAGGTGATCCACTAGAGTGTGAAAAGTGTTTGATCAAGCAGTTTTCACACTCCCACTCGCAATGCCCTAATAAATGGCTAAGGGGGATAAATTGTTAATCAATGAAGGAGGGTATCTAAGGGATGGCCAACAAAATTCAAACGTATCTTTTTCTTGAAAAAAAAAAGCACTTACGCTAGAAAACCAAGTAAACTTAATTTGGTTCGGACATGTGAGTTTGAACTTTGAACCATAGAGGAGGTCGTCCGGTCAATGAACACCATTGTTAGCACGTGTAACGGCCTAAATATTTTAAACAATAAAGGAAAGAAAAGAAGAGAAAAAAAGAAGAAGAAGCAACATCGTTATATTAACATCCGGGTTACATTATTTGGTTACAGGGGCCTATACTAAGGACAGATTTTCAGTGAAGATTATCTACATGGTGAGAAGAAGATCCACATAAAATAATTAGCCAATTCTAAAACGTGTAAATCTATCATCAACGGTGATTGAATCATTCAATTTTACCAGTTGTTGTTCTAATTTGATTCTCTTCGAATTCCAATAAAATGCATCCCTGTATGGGAGCGTCGGAACATAGTTCGAAGCGGGAACGCGAGGTTATAAAGAGAGAGCATCACTATTATAAACAATTCTGGTTACTAAGGACTTTTTCGATCATTATTAACCCGCGAACTTCCCATCCCCATACCATATCAACTTCACATTAACTGAACACAATTACATTAGAGAAGATTTCTGGGTTTCAATGTGTGTGTGTGCGAACAACAAATTTTGGCTAAGCACATTTGGATTGGAAGGCTCTTAGCACGGGCTTTTATGTTATCCATAACTGCTTAATGTTACAACTTACAACACAACTTCCATCTATAGAACGATGATGCCAGATCAATAAAACCAAATGAAAAGAGAATGAGATCCGAACACTTATATTTCTTTGCTACGCAACAAAAGAATATATTGAATAGCAAAAAAGAGAAAACAGGGGCTAGAAGCAGCCCAGCATACAGTCTAGCAAAAACAGGAAAAAAGACAAACACAGACGAAAAGACCACACCCATCACAATGCTCATCGAGCGTCTCAACCAGGTTGGCCAACAGGAGAGTAACAATCATCTGGGCTGGACTGAAAAAGAACCAAGAGGATCAACGTTTACAAAATATATAGCAAGGAGTATCAGGGGACTCTATCCTGTGAAGGAAGGGAGGAGGCCCATAATACTCTTCTCTGCAACCCAAAGGCATGGAGCTACCCCTTTTCACCATGCAATCAGCAGCGAAGTTGATCTCACGAAAGATGGCTTTAAAAGACAGGGAGGTGAACTTAGACAGGAAAGATTTCCATCTACCTGCCCACCTCCAAGGCGAACACTTATAAAATCGATTGTTCCAATTAATCTTGAACAAATATACCAGAATATACAAAGTTAAGGAATTGGAGCTATATGTAGTTAATCACCCATCCATATCGAATATGCTATCGTAGCAATGAGTACTGAGTTAGAAGAAATATAAGCTTCAGTTTCATTCAACAACAAAAAAAAACGACTACTAGACATTTCTCATCAAAATATGTAAGCGATTCTAGTGCCACCCTGTTGATCAATACTCAAACTATGTCCATTTGATCCTCAGGATCAATTGCATCCTGTTGAGCTTCAAAGTCAAAAGCAACTTCCAATTGTCGAACAAAGTTTCTTATTGCCACCAGAAATTCCTTACTAAACTGACAATTAATTTCAGCGAGACGCTTCCCATTTGCAACTTCACGTAGAGTACTAGACTCTGTAGACAACAGCGCAGCTAAGAAGCTCCTCACTAAAGAAACATCATCTTTAGGATCAACGACCTGTTGAGCTTCAAGCCCCTCATGAGCCATGATCTTCTGCATATCCACCACAAGTGCTTCAAACCCCTCATGAGCACTATCATTATGAAGCTTAGCTTCAGCAGTATCACATTGAATGGCTAACACTTGAGACACAAGCTTATCACAGATGTACCTCATTAAAGAAGCCGTTACATTAGAGGCTCGGAGAATGGCAGCAACATCATGATTGGAGGCCGCCTTCCTTGTCCCCATAGTGTTACCTACATCTCTGCTTAATTCTTCCATAAGGGCCTGTACAATGTTAACAAAATTTAATAATGGTAAGTAAGTCTCCTTAATTACATACATCTCTGCTTAATTCTACCATAGTTTTTACCACATCTCTGCTCAAGTCTCTATCTTCTCGAATTTATTAAAAAAGAGAAAAGGAAAACAAGAAAGGAGGGGGACATCAAAACCTAACCTCCAAAAAATAAACAAAGGAATCAGCAAACTGAAAACTAAACAGAAATGTGGGCATACCACAAACATCTCAGTGAACAAAAGGAATAATAAACTGAGGTGGATCAGTCCACCAACAGTAAGCAAGCCTCCTCACAATAACGACTGTAAGAGAGTTAATTATATTTATAGATGTAACTCATGAAGGGTCAAGGATATAAAAGAAATCTAATAACATCACACCAAACTATTTCTAAGAGTTTAACTAATAGTAACAGGTATTTTCACAATTCTACCCAAATTCTGCCCAGTTGGTGCGACCTATAGCATCCTATTTTTATGAGATTCTGATGATGTCTCATACAATAAATGTTAAAGAGTAATGTGAGGAGGAGATTTCAACAAAAAGAATTCGAAAAAACATCAATCTCAATTTCTTCTATTCCCTAAGAGTAATTCTTGAACTAGAGATTATAACCAAAGGAATCAACTTGCAAGGGTGTATGAAGGCTAGTAAAAGAATACCACCAAACTATTTCTAAGAGTTAAACTAATAGTAAAAGGTATTTAGACTATCCAAATTCTGCTGAGTTGGTGCAACCTATAGCATCCTTTTTTTATGGGATTTTGGGGATGTTTCTATAACAAATGTTAAGAATAATGCCTAGGGGGAGATTTTTTGCAAAAATAATTCAAAAAAAGGTCAATCTCAATTTTTTCTGGGGTGATTTTGGATGCGCCACTTAATTTCTGTTGTCTACCGCTATGTTTATAATAGTCTAAAGGGTAAATTGGGTTCAGAATCCTAAGATGCACCCCTTAAAAGACTCCTCTATTCCTTTCTATATCCTTCCACCTATGTAGCCCCAAACCTAGTCTTCAAAACTCCATCATCACGCCAACTTATCTCTCTCTCTCTCTCCAAATAACAAGGTGTAAGATGTTAAATGAATCAAATCCTAGGCCATCTGTACTCGTGAACAGCTGACCAAATTGCACTAAAACAAAACAAGACAAAGATCTCTCCCCCTTAAATATTTATTTTGACTCTCTTTGTTTACTCCACATTAAATTTGTATACATTTGAATATAATAAGATGTCCACTGTCCATATAAATGAGATCAATTTGGTGTCCAACTTCATGAGTTGGTGTCTCTTAACCTGATGAGGCAGCATATCTCAGCAAACACACTGATGTAGTGCCATTTCTTGAACCCTGTGAGGATAATATATTCATCTGTGTTTACTGATTATGTACTGTAGTGATCGCTCCATGTTTTTAGACACTAGCAAGAGAGAGAACTGGGTGATCTTATCTTTTTGATTACACAAGAAAGCTCTAAGTCTTAATTTGTGATTTTATTCCAACTTATTGGGGTTTTTGAAACATTTTTATTTTCTGGTGCAATCAGATGTTTATCTATGACTTTAGCCTCTACCCAAGCGAAGCCTTACAAGTGAAATTTGAAGAACAAAAAATAATAATAGTAGAAGAGATGACCATCTTCTCAGAGTTACGCAACATGTCTTCTCTCCAAAAAGGAATTGTTTCAACAAAGACCTGACTCCTGAGTCATTCTTGGTAATAAGAAACTTGGAATGGGAAAGAAGGAAAACAAAATTGATCTCATATTTATGGACATCTTATTATATTATACTGCATAAAGAATGTGGAGTAAACAAAAAGTATAAAAATAAATAAGAGGGGGAGATCTTTGTCTGCAGATGAGCTAAGGAGAAGAAGAGAAGCTCTCTCTCTCTCTCTCTCTGGGGTCCACCCCGATAATTATGGGATTTGCCACATAGTTGTAGGGGTGAATACAAACAAAATCACCCTTTCTCTATTCTCTGAAAGTAATTCTTGAACTGGAGATGATATTTTAAACCAAAGGAATTGAATCAACTTGTTAACAGTTTATTAATAACATTGAAAAATTGTAAATCACTAGAAGGGAAGAACAATGGAGAAGATTATGGATCTGAAAGCTTACAGCAAAGCCCGGGAATTTGCTGGAAATCCTGTCAACCGTCGATTGTGAGATAGATCCAAAGTCAGGGAGTTTGTTGGAAATCTTGACGTCCATCTGATCTTCAGGATAAACTGTGACGTCCTGTTGAGTTTCAAAATTATCTTCCATATCATCTTCTTCCAGCTGTCTATACCAATCTGAGATATCTTTTGCATTCGCTATAACTGCTTTCATACCCTCACGAGCACTGCGACATAGACCCTCAGCCTCAGCAAGATCACGTACAATAGCTGCCACTCGAAATAAAAGTGTATCATAGAGGCTCAACATTGAAGAAGCCGTTGCATGATGGGCTTGGAGAATGGCAGCAACATAAGTAGAGGGCGCCATCATCCTCTTCCCCATAGCGTTACCTTCGCATCTGCTTAAATCTTCACCTCCAGGATTCGAGGTGGTTGTAGAGGCCTGTAAAATGTTAACAAGATTTAAGAATGGTAAGTCTCCTCACAATGACAATTGTAAAGAGAGGTTTATGGTATCTAGAGAATCCTAATTTCATGGGATTATGGTGAGACGATCTTGGAAAAAAAGAAAAAAGAAAAAAAAAAACTGCTGGGAAATTAAAGTAAGTTCTAGAAAAGGCATAGGACCTCTACCCAAACCAAATTCTACTTGAAAACAATCCTAAACTAACTTAAAGGGCTAAAATTTACTGCAATTCTCTTAATTCAATCATAAAGAAAGTAGAGAAATAAAAACAAAAAATCCTTCTAAAATGCAACTTAGCTATATTTAGGCTATAGACCATACATAGCTCAAATTATCTAAGTACATCATCATTATCGACTACTATGCCAAAATCCACTGGGTAGAGCGAGAACGGATGGGTGAGGGCTGAAGTATAACAGATTTATACTGCAAACTTCATCTCATATTTTTCCTTGATCAATGATATATCAACAAGGCTCTATTGAAAGCTATCACCGAAGGTACCTTCTAACTAGTAACTACAGATACAAAAGTTGAAGTACTAACACGAGACTTAGTTTTAGACTTTTAGGATTACAAACATTGAGGGAAGAAAGTGATCATGGAATGTAAACAAATTTCTGGTAAGTTGCTAATCGACTAACCGATAAATTTTGGTTTATGAAGCTCCCAGTTCTGCACTCAGGACTGAAGAAAGTTAAAGAAACAACATCAGCATTTGGGGACAGAAACATGACTTTGAGGATTCTGAGGCCATCCAATACTGAGTTATGCATGAAACCAAACAAAAGTCTTCTTGATCTTCATGTACAGCAAGCAATCTCTAAAGTATTACAGTGTTACACTAAAGGATATACGGATTACATGAGATCCCAACCACCCAAGCAAAGAATGCATGGATCACCAAGTCAACCTCATGGTTAAACAACCCTCATCTTACCCTTCTTCACCATGTCTGTTCATTCTCCACACACCAATGCTTACTTATGGTCCCATTTTCATTAACTTCCCTCAAAATACATCATGCGGTTCATTATGCCCTAGATATTGGGGTGACGCCCGATTTATTCTACCTTCCTAGGAACGAGAAGCTAATTCATCTGAATCTATCATAAAACTATTGTTGAGATTTCAAAAAAAAAAAGAAGAAGGATTGACAGCATATATGGACCATCAAAATGTAAAGATACGACCAGAACGACAAGGAAATAGTTTTATATTTGATCGAGCCAATGTTATCAAATCATGTCTTAAGAACAGAACATCAATCATACCAAGCTACTTACGTCAACATTGAGTCCATCCATGAAGATAACTAGTCTCGATTTCTTCAATTCTATTCTATTCAATTCTCTATTAGAGTAATTCTTGAACTGGAGATAGATAGATGTTATAAACCAAAGGAATTGAATCAACTTGTTAACAGTTCATTAATAACATTGAGAAATTGTAAAAAACAAACAATAAAGAAAGTAATGATGAATCTAAAAGCTGCTTACAACCGAGCCTCCCGGGGATTCGTTGAGAGACATGACCTCCGTTGTTTCTGATACAGACTCCATTGAAGAGTATCTTCCAAGCTTGAAACCCTAGAGAAACCAAAGAAGAACGAAATTAGGGCAATAGGACGCGGCGAGAGTGAGAGTGTAATGCAGGGACAACAAAGGCAGCCGAGCAAAATGGGTTTGCCGGGGTTTTGCCTTACGCGCATGAACGAGAAAACTATTAAAATGACGACAATACCCTTATACTACAAATACGCCAGATATTTGAAATATCTACAAGTGCAAATAGCGCGTGTTAAGCATGAGCTTAATTTTAAAATAGTTTTCATTACAAAAAAAAAAATTAAAAATTAAAAAAGATAAAATAAATTGT
>MVGT01003118.1:1224846-1259748 GCA_002174775.1 Macleaya cordata | reverse complement strand
TATGTGGGAATATGACCTATCGGGGGTGTGAAGTAGATGCACGTACGTACATATTCACAGGTGACAACAGCAATTGGCTTTTAAGATAGATAGAACAAACAGAAGGATATCAAGGGAGGAGAGCTGCTGTTTGGCCCGACCAAATGACAGACTAAATGCCAGATTCTTATGTGGTATGGTGGGTCCCACTACCACATAAGTTGGAAACCCTTTCATAACACTTTTAGGAGAGGAAAAGTGGTGGGTCCTACCGTGCCACATCATCATCTGGCATTTGGTCGGTCTAAAAATCTTTTTACGAAGAAAACAATTATAAAAAAAAGTATAAATTTACCATATGGTTATTTCTTGTGGTTTCTTATGACATGGCACACTTAACACGGTAGCACTTGGCATCCCTAATTTGTAGAGTAATTCTACTTGGATCGACCAATAATTATTAGAATTGGTCCAGAAGCATAGTTGGCATAGTCGGTCGAACTGCCATGTCAATTGAAAAAGCCCTCAAACCACTTTTGAGAGGGGAATAACAATGGGTCCCATCTGCTACATTACCTTCTGACACCCATTCTGACTTTTGGTTCAAAAAATTTCTTAGTTTGTACCTAATGTTTGTGCGGAATGAGGTAATTCACCAACAAGGNGGTGAGGCGGGAACTTCTTACGTTTATTTTGTCGTTATTAACCCGCCAACTTCCTCGCCTCTCTCTCCACTCTGTCACCTTCTTTGGTTCCTGATTCACAAAAGAAATTGAAATGAGATGATTTTTTTTTTGATCGATTAAAAATAAGATGATTTTCAACTTCCAATTTCTGTTAATCTTATTAGGGTTTCTTCTTGGTTTCTCGATTCCTTGTTCTCATGGAGAATCCTCAACATGTTTATCTGTTTACAGAGAAGGTGGTGTTCCAGCAGTTTTTCAATCTCCAAAATGTCCTCGTTGGTCTCTCTCAAATGAAGCTTTCCAATGGCGGATGGAGAATTGTCAGTCCGCCAGGCTTCAGGGAAGAAGGAATTATCAGGAAGATCGTACCTTCTGTGCACTCGACATGAAGATCCCGTTTCCTGGTAACCCTAATTTATTCTCGGATTTTTCAATGCTCCTTTCTCTTATTCAAATTCGAGCGAATTAGGGTTTAGGGTTCATCGATTTTAATGAAATACAAATTATGACAAATCAGAAGAAGGGACAATTAGTTATTCACTAATTCTGGTTTTGTAGCAAATGTAGTTAATTGGATTAAGTAGATTAATGGCCTCTTTGGGTCTAGGGTTTTGTTGATTTTATACTGATCAGAGAAAAAAAAAGGAGAAAAAAAGAAAATAAAAGAGAAGAAAAACGACTGAATTATGATGCCAGGTGAGTTTAGGGTAAATAGTATGCCCACCAAAGAAACAAATAGGTGAGAAAGCAAAAGAAAAAGAAGGTATTTGTTATCTAGGTTTGAAGTAACTGAAGAATTTATTTACAAGGTAATTCATATTGTAACTTAGAAGCAAGGTAGATTCTAACAACTTATGAAACTCGATGTTGGTGCAGGTAGGACCGGAATTAAAGAGGTTACAGTTGGGATTGTAGCAGTTTTTGATGGTCATAGAGGTGCTGAAGCTAGTGAGATGGCTTCACAGCTTTTGTTGGAGTACTTTTTTCTGCATGTATATTTTCTTATTGATGGCATATATTCTGCTGTACTGGAGAAATCGACATGGAATTTGCTGTATGAGGGAGATGTCATTTTTCAAGAACTTAATCACGATACTTGGAATCGCTATGGTTTGGATCTTCGGAGGTACATTACTAGAAAATTGCATTCCATTTTTTAGATTTATGGCCATTAAGTATGTGATGGATTTTGGATAGTCTAATTTTCACAACTCATAACTTAACGTTGATAAAATTGTTGTTATTAAAGGACTAAGTGGATGTTTTCTGAGATTTTTGATGGATCATTCCACATGGAAATCTTGAAGGAATCATTGTTGAGGGCAATCCATGATATCGATGCAATATTTACCAAGGCAGGTGTTACTTGGTTAGTTGTATTTACTTCCTAGTGTGTCTCCATCATTGCTACTTCCTGTTACTATGATTTTGTTAAATTGAATACATGTAGGAAGCTTTCAAGAACAATCTGGATTCCGGATCTACCGCGGCCATTGTTCTCATAGTTGATGGTCAAATATTAGTTGCCAATATTGGAGACTCAAAGGCTCTTCTTTGCTCAGAAAGATTTCTATCTGCTAAGGAGGCTAAAGGTTAGAATTGGCTAAGGTTTCAGTTTACCCATTGGTTTAAGGCAGATTTATTGATCTAATGTCTAATACTCATAACAAGAATGATAAGCTGAACTTGCATTTTCTATTCTTTATGGTTGTGAAACAAAGTAAATTTGCTGCTGCATGTCCTTAAATATATTATGCTTGACCAAGCATTTGTTTTATCAACTTTCATGCACAATTTAGGTTATAATTAATTGGTTTTGGTCAATGACACTTGTCTGTCGCAGATTTGACAAATTTGTATAGGCGGAGAAGACGTAATGGTGCTATATCTCCCGTAAAAAAATATGACTATTTTAGAGGGATGGGCTCTGATGGATTTATTCATTTTTCTGTTAAAGAACTGACAAGAGATCATCACCCAGATAGAGATGATGAAAGATCCCGAGTTGAAGCTGCTGGAGGCTATGTTCTTGAATGGAATGGCGTGCATAGAGTCAATGGTGAGCTAGCTGTGTCCCGAACTATTGGTGATGTGTCTTTTAAAAGGTAGGGTTCTCAACCTGAGAAAATACTTTACTTTGATGTCTCTTTTTCTAAGTCAACTCCGTTGGGAGTTCGTACTGAAGCTAGTAAAGGCGAAACCATATGCGTGGAGCATTTGCTAACATCCATCAGCTCTTTAACTTACTAATTGTATATTAATGTCGGATTGATCGTCATAGTAATAATTAGTTTTTGGAAATTTCTTCTCATTGTTCTCATTCAATCTTCATCTTGGCTATTGTCAGTTATGGTGTTATATCTGCACCCGAGGTGACAGATTGGCAACCTTTAATTGCCAACGATACCTACCTTGTGGCTGCATCAGATGGTGTATTCGAAAAGATGACCACACAGGACATCTGTGACCTATTATGGGATGTGTATAGTGAAAAACTAGAGCATTTGTCGTCATGCTCGTACTCATTGGCCGATTGCATAGTGAAAACTGCTTTCGAGAAAGGCAGTATGGATAATCTTGCAGCTGTTGTGGTTCCTTTGAGATCAACTAGCTTTTCCTAGGACCTTGCTTAAGGAAGGATCTGATGGAGAGTGAAGCATTTGTTCTACCAGTTCAGGTAAGTTAAAAATTATAGTGGGTCTTACTATGTTCTGAAATTGAGTCACCCTCCTGTAGACTATCTGAGAAAAAGAATTAAACTTATTGTATCTGTTCAATTTGAAATAGTTAATCATGAGATGCTGTTGGCACTTGGTATACTCTTTTCCTGCTCACTTAACCTGTGCTAGATGTTACCTCTTCACACTAAAATCTATTGTCGAACATGCTAGAATGGACCATGATATGATGGTTTACCTTAGATTGGTAAGAGAGGTGTAATGTTATACAATTTATTCAAAAAATTATAACATAGTTTTTGACTTTGATGATAATGAAGGTACCTTTAAAACCGTCCAGGATAAAGAAAATAAAAACCAATAAAATATAATGAAGTAAATTGAAAAAACTTTTTATGCAAGTCTGTATGCCTGGACTTCACTTCTAGGAGAACTCTATATGTTTCTTATATGATATATTCTTGTAGGCAATACAAATTTCTGTGCATGAACCAGTTTGGACTCCGCATAATTGTCCTCACTTGATCTTCCTCCCAGGGTAATGCTCCTGTACCACCTTCATTCTCTGTTTTCATATTTTTTTTCCTACTTTCTTAGTTGCCAGTTCATATTAGGAGGTGTCGCTTTTCTCAGAGAAGTGTTTGCATTTGCAGGACTTTGATTGATTGAGTATATAACCTCAGTCATAATTGCATTTTAGAGAGAAGTTCTCCTCAATTGATAATATCATCTTTACGACGGTGCTTTTTTAATGGAGTAGAGATTTGGATTGGGCTTCCGACTTTAGATTCGAAGATTTTGTTTTTCGATGAGATATGACATGATCTTGGGGGCCTAATAATTTCCAGTCCGTTGGGGTGATCTCTTTCGCACTGTACAGCACTTACATCTTGTATATTCCCATCTTATTTTTTAGATTAATACAATTCTTTGCCCTCCTCAAAAAGTATACTCTCAGTCTTATATATGGCTTGTGTGTTTGTGAAGACGTGCTTTTGCTTTGATGGGAATCAGCTGGTCTTGGTCAGTGGAACTATGTTCAATATGCTGACTTGCATAGTTTTTCTTGTCTGAGGAGATAGAATGTACAAGAGATGAAAATGGTTTTTTATATTTAATGATACGTAGCATTGTATAGTATTGTCATCGTCAAGCGTTTGATTGTTTTGGGTTTTTTGTATCATTTATTTATTTCAAAACTTTTATGTGAATCCTGATGATCGTGAAGGTCTAGTTCATGGTTTAAGTGTGGGTACCGGGATCTAGATTGTTTGGTCTGACATCGATTATGTTTACTTGGTTGGGTTTGGATCAGATGATCGGTCGGCTGGGCGTAAGACATTGAGATATGAAAAACTCAATATTTAGGGAAGTTTTCTTTTCTTCAGGGTGCAATGAAATAACTTCTCAATGGAAAATCTGTATTCTTGTAAATCCATGGAACCACAAAGTGTGGAATGCTGGTAGGCTTCAGAGTGCAAATCCTCACCTGGAAATCTGCTCCTAAATGCAATGCTGTGATATTGCCAATTTTGTCTGCCACGTACCTTTGAAGTTTCAACACCAACTCTACAACTTGTAACCTTTAACAGATTCCATTGAAACAGACATACTTTTTTAGTACTGTTTTTGTTTAAGCTTGATGAATTTATCAATCTAATACATGGTTCATATGAGGCAGCTAATGACAGATTTTACTTGAGAATGACTTGTATGGAAATTCTGACGAATTCACCCACCTTGTTTTCCCAACTGATATGGCAGCTGTGATGCAAAAACACATTCAAGATAAAGTCGAGTGTCATAAGGTCAAAGGACAGCGGGGTGGGTACATGGAAGTAGGTGCATAACATAGCACTCTCTTAAATGGGTTACTCCATTGAACCTGTCACAATTGAGTGATTTTATGGGGTTGAGTAGCATTTTCTAAAATCCCATGGACTACAAGCAAGGAATGTTGGAGTTAAATAGGTTTTAGATTCAAGTCTTATTAGCCACCTTTTGAGGGAGTTTCTCCCCTTAATTACCAAGCACATATGGGACGAAGAGATTGCACGTAACCTCAGATCAAGCCAGGTTGATCTAGATTGAAAAAAAGAAGAAAGGTTGTGCTACCCCAAGTTAGCACAACCCCAAGTTACAGCTCGGGGAAAAAGTCGTGCGCTGTAATTGTAGACGGCACGATTTATAAATGAAGTAGAGGGAGCCGTTGGATTTTTAAAGTAGACCTGGCAAAATCTGACCCTGACTCGCGGGTCGAACCTAACCTGACTCGTTAGAACCCTACCTTAACTTGACAAGTGGCTAAACAAGTAAGGTTTAGGGCCGCACAGTTCTGACCCGTGACCCGATCGAGTTTTTCTTCCTTTTTTTTTTTCGGATTATTTAGTCGTTGGCATTGGCAACCCGGGAACTGTTGTCACCAGATTCACTACTCTGTTACGCTCTTTGGTTCCCGCCGTTTCATTGAAAAAAACTGAAAAATCGATGATCGATGAATTCAAATTTATGTTAATCTTATTAGGGTTTCTTCTGTTATTCTCGGTTCCTTGCTCTCATGGAGAATCCTCAAAATGTTTAATGGTTTACAAAGAAGGTGGCGCTCCGGCGGTTTTTCAATCCCCAAAATGCCCTCGTTGGTCTCTCTCAAACGAAGCTTACCGCTGGCGGACCGATAATTGTCAGTCTGCCATGCTTCAGGGAAGAAGGAAGCATCAGGAGGATCGTACCTTCTGTGCACTCGACATGAGGATCCCATTTCCTGGTAACCCTAATCAATTATGTTTGGTGAATTTTTAGCTAACTTCGAATATCATTGGCTAATAATCTATTTCCTTGTTAGGAATGTTAAGTTTTTTCCTATGAAGTTTAGAACTTCTTTAGGAACTAACTAGTCACTTACACTGTCGAAGAAGAGATAAAACTGTATTTAGGGCATTATAGATTGGAATGGGAATGTTTAAGTAGTTGCTTTGTCAAATTTTTTTTTTTTCTTCTTGATCGGAAGTTGCTTTGTCAAATTTAAGTTCCTATTGCATTCATTTCTGAATATTTAATGAATGGGTCAGTTGAAATCTAAATCTTATTTTGGGGTAAATAAAAGGTGGATTGTGTAAATTGCTCACCCAAAGAGTTGTTTTGTTAAGTTTCAACAGCTAAAGGAGTTCATTTATAAGAAAAGTCATTTTATTTTATTTTTGTTACATGGAGTGACATCTAATTTATGAAAGTTCTTATTTCGTATTTAGAAAAATGAAGGTTAAGCCACTTTTGCAATTTTGGTCCACTTTTGAAGAGGCTCGCGGGATACAATTTTCTGATTATGTCTTCTTTTTCGTAGAGGTCGTTGGGCTCAAGTGATCCAGTTCATCATGAGCTTCTTCTGTATTTTTCTTGTACATTTGTTCTTATTAATACAAATTCTTTTATACCGATAAAGAAAAAACAGAAAAGGAAAACAACTTAACTCATTCAGGGTAAGTAGTAGGCCCACCAAAGAAATAAGTAGGTGACAAAATAAACAAAAGGTCTTGTTTTGTAAGTTTCAAGTAACTGAGGTGTTTATTTACAAGGTAATTCCTTTTCTAACTTAGATGCAAGGTAGATTTTGACATTTTGTAATTGACAAAATTGGATGTCTGTGTAGGTAGGACTGGAATTAAAGAGGTTATGGTTGGAATGGTAGCAGTTTTTGATGGTCATAGTGGTGCTGAAGCTAGTGAGATGGCTTCACAGCTACTTTTGGAGTACTTCTTTCTGCATGTATATTTTCTTCTCGATGGCATATATTCTGCTGTACTGGAGAAATCGACAGGAAAGTTGCTGTATAAGGGAGAACTGGACCTCGTTTTTCAAGTACTTAATCGGGATAAACGGAAACACTATGATTTGGATCTTCGAAGGTGCATCCTCCTCTATGTTTTATTTGCATGTGTTTTATTCACATGATGCAGAGGAAGTGTTATCGGATGGCTTTTTTTTCTTTTTTCTTTCTTTTTTTTTTTACGGCCATAAAGGTAACACAAAATATTAGTTCTGATGAGAAAATTGCATTCCATTATGAAAACTTATGGCCTTCAGGAGCTGTGGCTAATTATTACTTCCATAACTATGGGTTGCTTGTCTTTGTCTGATTACAATATTACTTTTTTCATTTTTATAATTATATATGTATTTTTCTGATCCCAAAATGTCTTCTTCAAGCATCTATCTTGGCGTGTGTCTCACGTCTGGTGACCAGTGCTCACCACAGAATGGCGCCTTGTAGCTCAAAGTTGGTCATGATCTGACAACTTCAACAACCTTATCTTAAGATTTATGAGCTTTTGCTTGATGGTTGCGATTATTTGATCATGTTGGTTTTCGGTCTTAGAGCTCCATAAACTGTTGGATCCTGATCTCTGCATGCCAACCATGTGCAGATTGTGCTTAAAGACAGTCAAGTAGAGTCCAATACTCAGACTCTAGATTTTCTTATTTGTTATAACCTATGAAATTCGAAGATAATTATACACTATATAAGAAGGGATCTTCATTATGTAATTTTACTGTAGGACTACATGTCTCTGCATCTTGGGCACAGAGTGCCAAATCAGCTGATTCAAATTGAAATAAACAAGGGCAATTGAAAAATTTCTTGTGAACTGGAGATCACATTGCATCTGTACAAAAGAGAGTGGAGAGGGAGAGGAAGACGCGAGTAAAAACTATTTTTTTTATATTGCGTTAAAGCAACACTGAGTAGGCCAATTCAACTTGCGATCTGTGGTGACTGATTCGGCCAGCTACTCTGAGTTGGCAAACCATGATCTTGGATGCATGCTGCTCCACTTGTTCGCCAGTTTAAATTGATCGAATATGTTATTTTTAGACATTTCCTTATAGCGCTTATCCAAAAAAGGAAAAAAAAATGAATGCATTTTATCTACTGTTAATGTATACTCTCGTGGACTAAATTATACTACAAATAAGTCTTAATCTATGGCATGAATTCTGGACATTTTAGTTTTTTGCCATCTGAGTTTGTTGGAGTCAAACTCAGGAAGTAGTGATGGATTATGAATAGCCTAATTTTCACAACTCATACCTAATCTAGAACTGTTGTATAACAGGTCTAAGTGGATGTTTTCTGAGATTTTTGATGCATCATTCCACATGGAAATCTTGAAGGAATCATTATTGAGGGCAATCCATGATATAGATGCAACATTTTCTAAGGCAGGTGTTACTTGGTTGTTTGAATGTATTTCCTTCGTTGAATTCACCATTGCTATTTCCTGTTACTTTGATTTGATAAATTAAATAAATTTAGGAAGCTTTCAGAAACAACCTGGATTCTGGATCTACTGCCACTATTGTTCTCATAGTTGATGGTCAAATTTTAGTTGCCAATGTTGGAGACTCAAAGGCACTTCTATGCTCTGAAAGATTTCAGTCTGCTAAGGAGGTTAAAGGTTTGAATATTTGTCTGTGTTTTCAGTTTATTGATGGGTTTGATCCCATGTCATAAGACTCACAACTAGAATGATAGGCTGCAGTTGTGCTTTCTATTCTTTCTGGTTGTGAAACAAATGCTTTACCTAACATTTTTTTTGTTCAACTTTAACGCACAGTTTAGGTGAAGGTTAATCTGTTTTTGTTCAATGACTCTTGTTAATTGCAGACACTTTATTGAGGTTGTATAGGCAGAGAAGACGTAATGGTTCTATATCTCCCATAAAAAAATATGACAACTTTAAAGGGATGAGCTCTGATGGACTGAAGCATTTTATTGTTAAAGAGCTGACCACAGATCATCATCCTGATAGAGATGATGAAAGATCTCGAGTTGAAGCGGCTGGTGGCTACGTGGTAGAGTGGAATGGTGTGTATCGAGTCAATGGTGAGCTAGCTGTGTCCCGAGCTATTGGTGATGTGTCCTTTAAAAGGTAGTTCTCAACCTGAGAAAATAATTTACTTTGACATCTCTTTTGTCCACTCGACTCTGTTGGGAGTTCGTACGGAAGCTAGTAAAGGTGAACCCATATTATGGTGCGTTAGGGGTGCAACTTGGTCGGGTTTGGGTTGGGTTTGAGGTTAACCTGAGGCCAACCTGATCTCTAATATACTACCAGACCTCGAGCTTGAAATTTTGAGCCCAAGCCCTAGCCCGAGGGACCCAAAGAGAACTCAGGTACAGTGGTTTGGGTTTACTTTCCTCGAGTAGAGCGTACCTATTGTAATTGATGCTAAGGTTGATGACGACGAGGAACGACAAAGACCAACGGCCGACCAGGACTGACAAAGGGATGGCACAGTGAAGAGCCACAACAGCTAGGGTTTTTGAGTGAAGGCTATGGTGTTTAGAGTTTGAATTGAAGCAAAAACAAAGAAAATTAGTATATATGAAGGTTTAGGGTTTAAAGAATATTTGTATTATATAAAATATATATAGATTTTGTATTTACTTGGGACCTTTTCCTGTTGTACTTTCCAGATCTCGGTTTTCCTTTTTGTAGGGTGGGTATGTGGCTGTTTCTTCCTCTGCAGTCCTGCGTGTTGAGGAAGTGGGGTTATTACGGAACACTCAGATTCTACCTTTTCTTTTCTTCTTTTAATTCTTCCCTTTCCATTTCTGCTTAGAAGAAAAAAGGTGCCGGGCTCAGGTTCCTTGGGTAGCCTGATGCACCAACTAGAACCCATCCAAGTTGCACCCTTAGGCGCATTTACTTCAATCCCTTAATTCTTGCACTTACTAACTGTATACTACATTTGCACCAGATTCCGAGTCTCATTTCAATAAATTCTACAATTAGATATGAAAATTTTGTTCTCATACAATCCTCATCTTCTTTATTGTCAGTTACGGTGTTATATCTGCACCCGAGGTGACAGGTTGGCAACCTTTAACTGCCAACGATAGCTACCTTGTAGCTGCATCTGATGGTGTATTCGAGAAGATGTCCACACAGGATATTTGTGATCTATTGTGGCATGTAAATACGCAGGGCAGTGAAAAACCAGAGCACTTCTCATCACGCATGTACTCATTGGCTGATTGCATAGTGAACACTGCTTTTGAGGAGGGCAGTATGGATAACCTTGCAGCTGTTGTGGTTCCTTTGAGATCAACTAGCTTTTATAGGACCCCACTTAAGGAAGGATCTGATGGAGAGGGAAGCATTTATTCCTCAGGTCTTGGACGGCAGAAGCTGAGCTCTATTAATTCAGGTAATCTTTTCTCTTTTACTATTTTATAGTTCGAAAAGGCATTTCCTAAGGTTAAATCTGTATTGGATCTTATAGTTATTTATCTATCAAACAAAAAGAAGAAAGTTTAAATGCGTCTCGTTACGTTCTGAACTTGAGTTACCTCTTGTAGCCTATTTGAGGAAGGACTTACTTCGAATATATCTGTACAATGTAAAAAAGTTAGATTTGATATGCTGTTGGGCACTTATTACACTCTTCACCCATTTTCCAATTTCATTATCACAAATCGAAATGAAATAGTCAGAGTGAAACGGAAACAGGAAGGAATTTTTCTTATGACCTAATTTTCTTGAAGACAAAGAGGTGTGATAATGATATCATTTGTTTATTGTTTATCTAATATTTATTAACTGCCATGTTTTTATCAGTTCCATGGATTCAGTCATTAGACACGAGTTAGCCACTTCAGTGCTTTGAGAACCTTGCAGAAATGTACGATGATTAATAAATCCATTTAATGCCATGATAGTGTTGCATAGCGTGTTTCTATGTTTATCCCAACGATTTCATTAATTTCTAATGTCCACAAAAATAGGCATTCTGTTGAAATGATTTTAGGTTGAGTTCAGTTTATATCCTGGTTCACACACAAAAGATCTGTTCCAGTTCCATTTTCAGAGTTAATTGTATTTTATCACCTCTGTGCAGCTAACGTTATTAATTCTGGCCTTGTACCGCTGGAGTACGCTCATCGGGTTATGACCACTTTTAACAGGTTATTGGTAAGGCTGAATGCGGTTGTTGTAGCTGAAACTTCTTTCTGTCTGTTGACTAACATGTGATTTTCTTCTTCTTTTTTTCCTGCTGAAAGTTCTTCCTCTACCATCCTGGTTATCTAGCTATTCAAATTCTTTCTTTTATGATATATAACTCTATGTTTTTTTTAATACTAATTTGCTCATAATACATATTCGAGTTATGATTTAGAGCAAAGGAATTTTGTTTCATATTAGGGGAACATGGAAAAAATTGTCGAGTTGGTATTACAATCAATGTCTTATTTGCAGCTTCATGCTCAGAGGAAATGGGATTCTAGCTTGAAATGAATGTGGTTTTCAAATGCATTAGACCCCTTCTAGGGGAGCATAACAATTGTGAAGGAAGTAAATATAAAGGCATTTGGCTAGATGAAAAGAAAAGGTCTATATTATCTAAAATTCTTCAAGTTCTATGGGTCGAACTCTTAATTTTTCTCTAACCTTTTTATGCTTAAATTTGATGATTTATGTATCTGAATGCGTTTTGTTGTTATTCTTGCTTTAGGTTGAGGGAACACATGACAAATTTGGCTGCTTCTACTTATCTGAGAATCTTAATGAAAATATGGATGATGTATTTGGAGTTCAAAAGGATGGGTTGGTGGATGAAGTGTATGACCAATCACGGGCTTTATCTGAACCCTTTGCACAATTCCATAGTAAGTATATTGCCTTTGTTACTGATGGCACTTAAGTTCTTTCAGTCTTGGCCTATCTTTTTTGCTTTGTAAGTTCACTTTGGTGACTCCTTGGACTGAGATATTTGTCACCACCCCCATGTAACAATATTACTGACACATGTCAGCTTCCATATCCATACTCATGTATGATGCCATTATATCTTAACTATTTAAATGAAAAGTTTCTAAAAAGTTAGGGAAGAGATTAATGAAAGGTAAAGATCTTAACATGGCTATCCAATAGCGTAATAAACATAACTTATGGAAGGGAACAGTAAAAAACTGCTATGTTGTTTTAATGACTTATTGAAATACCTATGAAGGATGCAACACACTAACTTCTTTGTCATTCTATATAAATAGTTTAGGCCATCCAGGATGTGCAGGCACTTCGATTGGCATATGTACGTGACAGAGAACCCAAAAACCCCTGCTATTGTTATAACTTATATAGCTCATCGTTTTGAATCCATTCAAAGAAACGATTTCAGGATACATGAGGATATAACTGTAGCTCTCTCTTGTTAGCTACAAAGAGGATGGAGTAGAAATATCAATTTTCTGCATTGCAGTGTTGTGATTAACTTCTGTATATCTATGTTGAAGTACATTGATTGGTCTATCTATAATTTTCAGGTGGTCCTTTAAATTTGTATACTGACCAAAATTTGTGCTTGAACTTCGGGATGGACATTGAGGAGAAAGGCCAATGCATAAATCCTGAAGGTTTTACTAGATTCCTTGGTTTACTTGAATCAATTCCTTTTGTGAATGTTGATTTAAATTCTTCGGAGTCATTTGGATATGAAACACCCAATTCGAGGTAAGCTCTTTTGGTTTTTTGCTCTCTATTGCATTTAGCTATCTTAAGACATCATATATGATTTAATTGGAGGACATCAAAACACTGCATTAAAGAATGTTATATAGTTCTATTTTGATTCATTATTAGAACCGGGATCCTCATGCAGTCTTAATCTTACAATGCTTTCGGACAGTGGCCTGTGGGGATCATCATATGGAAATGATCCAAGGGCTGTATTTTGGTGAGAATATTCTCCTTGCCATGTAGATCATCTTCACCAAAAGTTACATAATTCAAAGACTTCCAACTCCATAAAAAAATGATTGAAATTTAATGGTGATTGAACGATTCGTTTTATTGTTTATTTCCAACCAACTTTTGATGGGATTAGAAGTTTTAAAACTGAGTGATTTTCGGTGAGGATGTTCTATATGGTGAGAAGAGCATCCTCACCAAAAATTAGCCCTTGGATAATCTCCATGTGGGCCCCATTGACCATTGTACAAAAGTTATGTACGATTAAGAGCTGTATGATGATCTTGCGTCCCGCCTCTTATTATTATGTTTTGCATCCTCACCAAAAATTAGCCCTTGGATAATCTCCATGTGGGCCCCATTGACCATTGTACAAAAATTATGTACGATTAAGAGCTGTATGATGATCTTGCGTCCCGCCTCTTATTATTATGTTTTCTTCTAATTATCTTATGCATAAACAATTCAGAAGATTAGTTGATCTTGTGTATAGGTATGTACTAAAGAGAAGGTTTGGGCGTGGATCATATGGTGATGTTTGGTTGGCTTTTCATTGGAATTGTTCTCAAGGTGGCGATGCTCTGAACTGGATCCACACAAAAGAAAATTGTTCAACTAATAATATTGGTTTTGAGCCAAATGAGTATAACATGTGTTCAGAAACTAATTCATCCAGTCATCACTGTGATATCGGTCCCGACTACAACAATATGTTCATTTTGAAACGCATTATGGTAAGTTAATTTAGAAATACCATATTTGTTAGAAATATGTTCTTTCTGGTTCAAATGTTACTAAATATGAAATTAAAATTACAAATACTTGTCTAACTCCTTTAAACTTCGCTCTTCTAATTGAACAACAATTTGTAGGATCATTGTACCCAAAATGAGTTTCCCTTATAAATTTAAAGATCGAAAGCAATATGTTTTTTTAAGGGTTTATAACTTCATATCAATTAACTTTGAAGTCCTTGTGCTAATTATTCAATGTTTCATGTTATGCACGAAAAAAACACGGTACTTTCTTTTGGCTCAAACTTCTCATCGAAGAATTATCTTTTTTCAAGGCCTGGTCACACAGTTTTTCTTGTGAAAAACTTTGAGAATAAGGGATTTTGGATATCTATACAAGACGACGATCCCGTCTTTTCTGATATTTATATCAGATTAAACTAATAAATAGGAATGAATCAAATGAGGGATATATATTATAGGCTTAAGTTGCATTTCAGCCATGGTTATATTTACTACTACGCACGCATGAATTAAAACAATCTGTGCAGTGCTATTGAAATATTGGATTTTGATCTAGGATCACAGAAGGCTTTTTGATGGAATAATAGGGTTTCCTATTCCTAGTTTAATTTTGAATCCATGAAATCTTAGTGCACTACATTTTTTTTTTAATACAGGTGGAGAAAGGGAACAATGTTTATTTAAGTGGATTACGGGAAAGGTATTTTGGGGAAATTTTCTTGAATGCCTCTGTGTCTCTAAGAGGTCAGACAGCAACAGGATTATCAAACTCATCTAGAGAAGCACAATATGATTCTTGTGACCTCTTAGACATGAACGAGTCAATTCTACGTGAGATAGAATACATAAAGAATCTTGAAAACATATGTCTAGGAAATTTCAGAATGCATAGAGCTGACGATGAAGAAGGTTTGAAGCATATTGCTAGATACATAGAGTCTTTTGAGTCTCAGTCGAAAGAAATATGGCTCGTTTTTAGAAATGAAGGGATATCCTTGTCAAAACTGATGTATACAGCGGAGGAAGGAGGAAAACATACTGATCAAGAAGGGGGTGAGCGAGTAAAAAACATTCAGCTACTTCATCCATCTACATGGTGGCATTGGTTGAGGTCAACAGAAGCCGGGAAAGAGGAAATGCGCAACCTTATGTGGCAGTTGGTATGTTAGCATAAGTATTATCATCTTCAGTTAATGTTTATTTTCCCCTCTTCAGTTTTATGGTTTGGCAAACTTTTAAATTGCCTAGGCACCATTGCCCTTATGAAAACGTAAATTTGTATGTGCCGTTCGTTTGCATAACTTGATCTTGAATGCCACTGATGGAAAGAAAATTTTTCAAGCTTCATAGTTTCACACATGGAGACTGGAGAGTGATGCGTCATTCTTCTGCTTCACCAAGGGGAGTCTTTACATCTAAAGTTAAATTTTGCTGAACAACCATGTAGGGCTTCTATTTTTGCTAGGTTATCAAATTCATTCAAGTGGCGAGTGAGAAAATACCATGTAACAATGAGGCTAGTCTCTGTAGTACTCAATGTTGAGTCTCTGTATATTGCTCAGTGATAGTGGTGAGATGTAGGAGATCTACATGCATCAATATTCTCAGCTCATCGAAATACATGAGGGAGGTATTATAGGTCAGATAGAGTCAAATATTCATGTATCTTCTATTAATTTCTTGTAGATCAGTATAACTTATTAAGATGTTAATGTTAGTTACATATCCTTTTTACTCTATTCAGCTGATGGCGCTCAAGTCCTGTCATGATCGCAATATCACCCACAGGGATATTAAACCTGGTAAGAGAACAGTCTTTCTTTTATGTCAAATCTCATTGGCAGTGTAAGATCATGGATATTGCTATAGATAGCCAAAATCCCCTTGTTTATTTTTTTTCGTAACTGATAATTTAAACTTCCACCGAGATGCTAACTCGAAGGGCTTGTTTATATGTTTTTTTTTGGAAGAGAACATGGTGATATGCTTTGAAGATGAGGAAACGGGAAGATGCTTGAAAGGAAGCCCAATTGGAGATAAGCACCATCATATGAAAATGTACTTATTTCTTTGATTGTAGCTTTCTCATCAGTCTTTTTCCTTTTTATGTTGCTAGTTTGTTTAGATCTGACCAGAAGGACAAATGCCAAGAGGTACACTTCATTGCCAGTGTTCCCTTTCAAGGCTTAGTCATTTGCTTGTCTCAGCACAAGTGCCCCAGTAGGCTGAAGCAATGTGGATTAATATAAACTGTTTTGCACTTAAACAACAGCTTTCTGTTTTTTCTTATATGATACTAGTGTTAATGTGATGACTCAATGGAATAGGCTACCTTGGTAACGGATGATGTATGCATTATATGATATTGAATAATTTCTCATATGGTCTGAGTGTGTAATTTCCTCATGTTTTGTGAAAAACTAGTGTTGAGTTTTATCATTTTTATCGTGGTCTTGCTCTGAGAGTCTGATCATATAGGTTATAATAATGACAATGCTTGTCTTAACAAGCTTATATAAGAACTAAAAGTGAGTAAGATTAAGATGCATTTTGATGAATTCTTAGATTTGAAGGGCAGATATTTTGGTTGTTGTATGTTATAAAAGATGATGACTAGATCAATTCTCTTCTATTTTTCAGGCGCATTATTGACTTTGGTAGTGCAATTGATGAGTTCACTATCAAACATCTATATGGGTCAAATGGACCCTCTAGGTATGAATCGTTTCCCATAATTTTTCTAGTTGTTTGTGTACAATTTCTAGCTAAGGTGTGAATAATAGCATCAGTATGCTTTTAAATCAGTTGTATCCCTGCTTTTTATCTTTCGATTCTGTTCTTGGCTCTTCATAATAAACCAATAGTGTCTTTAGTAATTGTGCTAATCTATTTATTTTGTGGGCTTTTGTTTCTTTTCTCATTCTATTATCATTTGTTTATCTATTGTTTTTCAGATTCGAACAGACACATGAGTATACTGCTCCAGAAGCTCTTCTAAATGTCCGATGGTTTCAGAAGCCTCCAAACGTAACTTTGAAGTGTGTCAAGGCTTTACTCTTAAACTGTGGAGACCAATATTATAAGTCTTGTAAAAAATTGACATGATTTAATATCATATGTCTAAAACGCTCAATGTTTGTTTTCTTCTTTACTTTTTTAAATGAGTTCATTTGTTGGATATAGATGTCTCTGAACATCCCCATTTACTTTATTTGGCAGGTATGATA
This sequence comes from Macleaya cordata, assembly GCA_002174775.1. NCBI lineage: Eukaryota > Viridiplantae > Streptophyta > Magnoliopsida > Ranunculales > Papaveraceae > Macleaya > Macleaya cordata. The sequence continues at coordinate 1,242,671 of MVGT01003118.1, read as the reverse complement.
TGTGGAGTGTAGGTGTTGTGATGTTAGAGCTGATATTAGGATCACCACATGTTTTTCAGATAAACGCGCGAACCCGTGCTCTTTTAGATCCACATCTTGAGGGTTGGAATGAAGATATGAAAGAGCTCGCGTATAAGTGAGTCCTGTCTTTTAGTAAACATGTATCAATGAATAATAACAGATCCCATCTTGCTCTTCTACCCACTCCTCACCGACCCTTAGCTGATCTAAATACAATCTTTTTAGTATTATATATCTAATGTGATTTAAAAGTGTTTGTGAGTAATATCCTCCAACACATGGAATAAAAAATATGGGGCATGTAGTTGTATTGGGTTCTAAGGGTAAAGGGCCTGAAATGTTGCCATCAACACAAGTCCATGCCCTACTTATGTAGGATCAGAAGTTGGGAAGATATAAAAGTGTGTACTGAAGTATAAGGTTTGGCAAGATGATTGTTATTTTGTCATTCAGTTCTGAGTAAATACCTCTATAGATTTCACCTGACTAACTAGAAACTTATCTTATTTCATGCTTGTTTCTAAAGAAAAAATTTCTGGTGGAAAATTGTAACTTTTGTACACTGATTTTTCAGATTGAGATCATTCATGGAAATGTGTATCTTGATTCCTGGGAGTTCCCCAAAACGTCATCGGACCGGGGATGCAAAGGATCAAGTAAGTACCATCTTTATCATATTAAATGCATTTGTTTTTCTGGATGTGTTGCTCATACAAAGGCAGACCTACTTGTTGTGACTATATCCGAGTATCCACTATTTTTTCTGTTTCTACACTCTTTCTTAGCAACATCCAAGAATTTATCATTTTTCTATTAACCACAACATTCATCAATCAATACATTGTGTTGAAGTGACTATGATTTTTAACCTTTTCATCTATAGTACCTCTCGTATACACTTATGGTGCTAACATTATTGGTAGTGGCCAGACAGTGATGCATAAAGAGGCATGAGGTTCTATTCTTAACTTGTAGTACATTCTTTTCTCACTCCTAAGAACAAGATTGCTTTGCTGTCAAGTTTGAGAGAAATGAAAAATAGTTCTCTATGTATACAACTGAAGTCTTCCCGAGTTACTGCCACTTATAAATTCATGATACAAGTAGAGATAATGAATTGTCTTGACTAATTTTTCTTCTATGTGGCTGTTCTGTTTCTAACACTTGGATCTAGGTATCCCAAAAGATATTTTCTAGAAATGAAGTGAATTGTATGCACATATTTTCATACTTCTGTTCATCCAACAAGCAAGTTACAGTTCAATTTATCCTCAGTATCATGCTAGTATGCTAATATAAGTTTTTATCTTGGAATCAAGAGTGACTCGCCAGCTTCATGGAAATGCTCTGAAGAATATTTCTTGAACCAAGTGAAGAACAGAGATCCTCTAAAACTGGGGTTAGTTTCTTACGCCAAAGTTCTCCCTATTTTAATGAAGGCACTTTTCATAGAGTACCTTTGCAATTTCCCTAAATGTGTTCAGGTCACTCTGTTGAGCCTGTTTTCAATATAATGTAGGTTCCCAAATGTTTGGGCTATGCGGTTGGTTCGACAGCTGTTACTTTGGGATCCGGTAAGTCTTGAGATCTTGCAACTTCTGTATTTTAATTATAAATGGTGAAAACTTAGGTATAGATTGGGTTTATGGTAGACAAGATTAGGCAATCATCGATTCTGTATTATTTGCAGGAGGATCGTTTGAGTGTTGATGATGCATTGAGGCATCCTTATTTTCAACCTCCTCGATGAACATGAACTCGTTGAGTGAATTATCCAACTTTTAGCGTTGCATATTTTCCGTCTTAGAGCTCGGTATCTTACTACGATTCCTCCACTGGTAAACTTTGTGGTGAAACTACAAATAAATCAGCATAATGTTATATTATATCACCATAAACTAAATGAATTTATGCGGCTTTTAAATCTATTGCAGGTTTTCTCCTTTCTTCTTTAAAGTGAATCTGCTTGTTCAACATCAGCTTTTTCCAGAGCTTCCCTGAGCATCTTTTGCTTCCCGTTTTACCTGCAGATCGATCATTGGTTGGTCAAAATTCACCTCCACTGGATCCCACATGGGAGTTCTTTTTACATCTCATGTCGATTACTTTCAATGGTGGAAGAATCTAGTTTATAATCGAAGGGGAAAAAAAAGAAGAAAAGGGATTGTAGTGAACAATTGTCTAGGTGTGATAATATCCCTATATATTTTCTAAGAAAAAATATTTTCAAGGATTTTGAATGTAAAAAGTCTAAAAAAAGTAAGCATCGTGCATGTGATTTGAAGATAGTGGGAGGGTTTAGTGTGAAATGTTCATATTGTCCATTTTTTAGGGGTAAAAATTTTCAATAATATCACTATATATTTTCTAGTAAAAAATTATTTCTAAGGGTTTTTATTGTAAAAAGCCTAAAAAAGACAATTGGCTTAATTAATAGTATAGATAGATAATATGTAAATATAAATATAAATATATTGATTTACTAAATTTTCTTTTTGTACTAAATAAATAACAAATAATAAAACTAAATAGTAATTTTAATGAAAAGGATCCCTCCTAAACCCTAATCCCCTCCTTAATTTGCACTGACATCTGTGTATATATGTATAAATTTATAAGAGAGTGCAAAAAAAGAGAAAAAACGCAAAAATAAACTACTAAGTCTTAAAAATGATGGCAACTCCTAATTCCATCGAAAAAAAGAAGAAGCTGGCAAATACTCATTCATGGGGTCGTCTTCCTCACGATGTATTTCTGCAGATTCTCTCTAGACTTCCTTCCAAGTCACTGATAAGATGCAGTTGCGTCAGTAAGTACTGGTACAACTCTATCCATTGTGATCCTCACTTCCTCCCCTCTAACTTTCTTAAATCCCAAAAGAATCCCAGTCTCATCTTTAGATTTGACCACAAAATTTGGGAGAAGAACCTCAATTTTTTTTACTATTTGAAGAAAGATGGTGCTCATCTTGGTAAAATAGCAACCTTCGCAAGCGATTACAAAAAGGAATTGGTTGGTTATTGTAATGGCTTGGTTTGTCTTTATGTACGCGAACATCAAATTTTGGAGGTTTGTAACCCTACCTGACGTGAGATATTAGCAATCGAGTTTTGCTAGAATAACACCAGAATTTGATACCAAAAGATTACGTCTGCTTTTTAAAAGTGGTATGAGGGGCTGAAATGAAATAATGTTTTTTCAACAAGTGTTATGATTGGTTTCCAATCAATAAAATAAGCATATGTAATCTTAGATGTCAAAATCTGGTGTCCTGTAGTAATGCCCCAATTCATGGAGAGATTTTTTTTTGTTTTCTTTTTTTTTTCGAGGAACCTCGGCGGAGCAAGGGAAAATTTATTAATATAAGAAAAAACCTAGCAGGAGGTGGACATAAAGCCTTACCTCCCCATGCCTAGTACAAAATGCAGATAGACATGCATGCAAAACGAGGGAAACCTCCAACCTTAACCTTTATAAATAGGGGGACAAGGAGGAAACCCTCTAAAAACCTAGAAAACTAGCCGCCATACAAACCTCTAGCCTTACCTTGAGAAAATAGGGGACAAGCAGAGTACAAAGAAAAGAAAAACCTAACTAAAAACCAAACTACCAATGCCGGATATATGGGAAACCCATTCTATCCAGACGAGCGAGACCCACAATGCAAGTTGGCAAATCCGAAGTCAAAACTCGATCTGCACCATGACAAATGCCTTCTGAAGCCATTAAGTCAGCCAAAGCATTAAGTTCTCTGTAAACATGCTTGAAGATCAAAGTCAGCCCAGCAGAAGTGTTTACAATAAGATTCCACCAATGTGTCAGATGCCAGGGAATACTGCATTTCTTATGAAAACCAATCAAACACCAGCTTGGAATCTACATTAACCAATAAATTGGTAATGCCAAGCTGATGACAGAGGAGTAAACCGTTGAGGAGGGCCCTAGTCTCTGCCAGATTATTTGTCCCATTGCCGTAGAAATTCTGGAATGCCGCAACAAGAAACCCCTTATCATTCCGAATGACACCCCCACCTGCCGCCCCACAAGAAGAGGAAGCCCCGTCCATATTAAGTATAAAATAGCCTGAAGGGGGATATGTCCATTTAAGCACCTTCACGGACTTCCTTCGAACCGGAAGAAGGTCTAAATGACACACCGAGGAGATATTGTGCAAAATACGAGGGCTACTCTTAGAGACAGACAACAACAGATTAATATCTCTGACCCATCTGAGGACCTTAAAAGAGAGAGAGCTTAAGGAGGAAGTAACCTCCTCATGCCTGCGTCGGTTCCTTTCCAACCAAATTTCTCATAGAATAGCCAGAGGCAGGATAACAGCAAGCTTACCCAACTGAGACTGCTTGTAATCATGGAGAGAGATGACAAGCCCGTTTCCTCATCCTTTGATTACTATACGTTGTGGGCCTGCAATCTTTTGTAAGGAAGCTAATGCTCTCTACTAGAGGTTGGTCGTAGACAATGGCATTATCTCGTTCGATCTACACCATGAGAACTTTCAAGTCATTCAACTTCCAGTTGAAGTTGAACCTTATAATACTCATTACCTCGAGTTCAAGGGGTATTTGTGTGCCGCAGAAATTGAACATGAGAAAAATTCAGGTTGTAAGGTTCACTTAATTACATAGGTTATTAATAGAGGAAGGAGGAGCAAATTTGGATCATAGAAACTTTTTTCTTCTTTCCTTTTCACTTCCCTCGGACGAAAAAATTAGTTTTGTGGGCTACTCTGATGATCAAGTTTTATTGAATTGGTTCGAGATGGATGAGAAACATGTTATATTGTACAAGCTCCACACCAGTGATCGCAAGGTGGTACTGTTGAGAAAATATACCCTCGTCGTAGGTGATCAATCTACTTAGAGTTTTCTCTCGATTGCGGAATGCAGGATCTTGGAAGTATATGAATGAATAAATAAATAACACTCACGAAGCAAATAAAGAAGAAATAAATAACTCACATGACACGCAAGATTTATAGAGGTTCGGAGCTAGTCCTACGTCCTCTTTGAGCCATACCAAGCAAATACACTATAAATAAGGAAATACAAGTGTACAAGGAGTTTACACTCACAACCTCTCTTCTCACAAGAGATTACACTCAAGAGACTATCTCTAGAGAGATTACACTCTTTCTATCTCTTCTCTCTCTCTTTCCCTTTCTTTCCCTCTCTTAGACTTGGTACAAATAAATGAAGAAGAGGAGTTGCCTATTTATAGGAAATCCACCGAGACAATATATGAGCTTAGCTAATGTGAAAAGGAGTAGAAAAAACAATTGATGATAGTCAAACAAAGTGGCTGTTAGCAGCCTCTCTAGAAGGTGGCTGGAGTGGTTGCCTCCCTTCTAGAAAGAACTAGCTGGTGGGTTTCTAGAGAGAGCTCCACCGACAAACAGGTACAATGCCCTAGTGGTCTTGATGGTATTGATTATTACCTAACCAGTCACGCAAAGAACTTCCTTTCCTTGCAGACCTTCATGTAGAGAAAACATGGAACAATAAACTATTACCCTTCTTTAGAAAACATTATGAAGTATAGACCAAGAACAACTGGATTAGTAATATTCTTGTGCTTCTTTTCCAGAAATCCAGTACCAGGAAAACATTTTTTGGCCAATTAATTTATGTTTTGAGTTGTAATTAATTGATTATTTTGCTCTCAATTTATTATTTAGTTTAAGAAAGAACAGTTTTATTGAGAATGAATGATTCTATAACATGTAAGTTATCGATTACTTATTTTTGTTTAAATCTCGTTATCTTTTATAATTCCTGAATAAATTAGCTCAAGGTCGATCGAGTATGAGAAGGGGCGCTTTTGAGAATTTTAATGCTGAGACTGCAGAGGTAATGTTTTTCTTGCTCATTCTAGTACTATATTTTTGCGTTGAATGTTGTATGTTTTTATCATGTTTTATGTATCCTTTACTGTTAATTGTGTTAAGGTGGAGGTGGTGTTTGTTCTTTTTAGGCGAATATGATTTGTATGACTTGTTTGAATATTTATACCTCTTGGTAGAATTAGATTTTATGGTTTGACGTACAATTCAAATGAGCTCATTTTAATATACTTCTGATTGAAGATCCTACAAAAATGCAAGGCTAGATTAACATGAATCAAATTTATATAGATGCCTTAAAAAAACAGACACCACCTTACACCACAGTTTTCATAGAGACCTGTGGTTTTAAACTTTTAGTCATACTTTAGACCACATAGTCTGGAAACCTGTGGTATAAGTCCTATTTTAGACTCTTTTCATATTTTAGACAACCTGTGGTATTTAATTTGACTTGTAAGACAACTGGAAAAGCACTTTAGACCACATTTTGAAACCGTGATCTAAAGTATTTTTCTTGTGGTGTTTAGAGACTTTTCTTCTATATTGGTCTGGATGCAGATTCTTACCGAAAAAACATCAAAGTAGAAGGTACTTGATTTCCCCAAGTTATTATCTAGAAATCAAGTGTGATTTTAATTTGCTCATATTTTCATACAGTCATCTTCATCTTAGCTACTAGCAAGTGATGAAGAATAGAAATCCTTTAAAACTGAGGGGGTTAATATATATGTGATACAAGGCATGCCATGTTCTCCCTATTTCAATCAAGGCACTTTTAATAGAATTGCTTTACATGTCTCCTAAATATGTGTTAGCAAGTGTCATTCGTGTTAAGCCTGTTTGTGAGATAATGCAGGTTTCTCAAACGTCTAGTCTATATACGCGGTTGGTTCGCCTGCTGTTACTCTACAATCCAGCAAGTCTTGAGATCTTGCAACTTAATTCTGTATTTTGAACTAATTAATAATTAATGGTGAAAACTTTCAGTTCATCAAGTTTATCCTAGCTAGGAGTTCTTAATTTTACGTCTAGGGGTTTAATCTTTACCTTCAACATATTTTTTTTATAGAACACAGAGAGCTTCGCTTTCAGCTAACTGATGCAGCGTTGCATTTTTGCTCATCCTGGAATCTAGTTTCACATTTCCGTTTTGTAATGCCAGCAACTATGATACGTTCCCTTCCCTTTTTTTATAGTTGTAATTCTCCGTTTGTAGGGCCTCCACAACGAAACATTCACGGCCCTGTTTGGTGCACCGTGAATATTTTTATACAAAATATTTTCATATTTTCAAAAACTATAATTTTTGTATTTGCAAATATTCACAGTATACCAAATAGGACGCTTGGATGGCCAACGTATGTGGGTGAGCATGTTTACTAAGTGGGACAACCAACATTCTCAACCCTAAGTACCCTATTGATTTTTCTGCTGGAGTCAGGAATTTGCGTGAGACAGAGACTCCTAATCAAAGTCAAAATGGGAATTTAAAAGAAAGAAAATATAAATTGAAGATAAGGGAGAGAAAGGGCAAAAGAGAAAACCTAATATTAAGATTAGATGGCGACTCCTAATTCCATCATCCGAAAAAGGAAAAGGAAAATGCTGGCAAATACATGTCTTCCTCACGAAGTAACTCTAGAGATTTTCTCTAGACTTCCTGCCAAGTCTTTGATCAGATTCAGTTGCGTTTGTAAGGGCTGGTTCGACTCCATCTATCATGATTCTCACTTGGTCTCCTCTCACTTTCTTCAATCCCAAAAGAATCCACGTCTCATCTTTAGATTTTACTACATTATTTCGAAGTCAAACATCAATTACTATTACTACTTAAAGAAAAATAGTGTTGATCTTGGTAAAATTGCAACCATCACAAGCAATTGCAAAAAGTACTTGGTCGGTTATTGTAATGGTTTGGTTTGTTTTTTTATACCCAAACATCAAATCTTCGAGGTCTGTAACCCTACTAGACGTGAGATATTAGCAATCTACTCTCCGATTGTTAATGGTACTAGTTCATCAATCCAGAGTTATGGATTTGGATTCGATTCCTTAACCAAGGAATATAAAGTTATTTGCTTTGTTAATGATGATTTTAAGTGCATGGTCTTTACATTGGGAACCAGTTCATGGAGAGAGATTACAAACTCGATACCTTTACATGTTACAAACCCAGCCAACTTTTGTAGCGAAGCCAATGCTCTCTATTGGATGTACTTTTACAAAAATATTATCTCGTTTGATCTCCACCACGAGAAGTTTCAAGTCATTCAACTCCCAGCTGAAAATCCAACTCAACGCCTGGAGTTCAAAGGGTATCTTTGTGTTGCAGAATTTGAACATCTGGAAAGTTCAGGAAGACGAAAAATTTGTGAGGTTCGCCTACATAGGTTATTAATAAAGGACAACAATGAGCAAGTTTGGATCAAGGAGACATTTCTTCTTCCTTTTTCACTAATCCCTTTAACTATGAACTTTGTTGGCTTCTCTAATCATGTTTTACTGAGCTGGTTTGATATTAAGAAGGAGTGTATTATATTATACAATCTGCACACGAATGATCGCAAGGTGGTACAACGCCCTAGTGATCTTCAGCGTAGTTATTATTGCATGACTAGTCACGTAGAGAACTTTCTTTCTTTACGAACCTTTCTGCAGGAAAGAGCACATGGAGTATTAGATTTTTATCCATCTTTAGGGCGTATTTTGAAATATAGACCAAGATCAGTTGGAGAAGTAGTTGCATTCATGTGCTTATTATCTAGAAATCCAGAACCGAAGCTATCTAATTTACTGATTAGTTTATGGTTTAAGCTGTAATCATTGTTTATTTACTGGTGGTGATTTATTAGTTTAATAATAATAATTTTATTTAAGTTATCGATTACTTCATTAATTCAATTGTATAGGTAAATTTTGGGTGGGTTTGGTTACTGTTCAGCTAACCCTATTTGTTGATTTAGCTTTTGGGTGGGAGAAATTCATTGTATGATTGTTGCTTTCTTTGAGGTTTTGGTTTCTCTTTTCATGTAAATCCTTGAGTGCCTTCTCAGCACTCTGTTCTGAATACAATTTAGCCTTTTTGAAAAGTGAAAGAAAAAAGATACTGTATTTTTAACCATATTTATGGACAGATTATTCATGGAAATGGCATCTTAATTTTTGAGAGAAGGCGTAGATACAATACAAACTGTGTGAGAAGCGTAGAGAAATTGTCATTAACATTGTCTCCAAAAGATAAATGAGGTTTTCATTAGCGAAAGCAGTCAAGGTCGCCACCAACAAGCGCATGATAAGCTATACTTAATTTGTTGCACGCTTGTGTTTGTGTCTTGACTTTATTTTCTTTTCATAAATTGTTTTTTTTTTTGATGAAAACTTTTCATAAATTGTTACTGTGACTGTGGGAGGGTGTGGATATACCCCAACAGTGATCAATTGTTTATTTTGCTTGCGAGTTTAATTAGTTAAACATCAAAAGTTTTATTCATGAAAGAGGAATGATTCTATGGCTAAGTTATCAATTACTTTATACTATTATAAAGTTAAGTTCTGGGTGGTGTTTTCTCGTTTTTACTTGTCTTTTGTAATATCCATCCAGTGCTATATATCTCAGGGCTCCCTGAGTAGATATTCATCCTTTCAAAACAATAAAAAATGAAAATCCTTTTTTAACCCATTAAACAGCATCTCTTCATTCTTTTATATGTTTGGATTCACCCATAATGATATACAGGACGAACACCTTGGCGCCTAGATTTGTAGCTGACCTTGAGTTAAACCTTTGTTCTTCTTTTTTTCTTTTGCATTTTCTCTTCAGTGAATACCGCTTTTGAAACCATATGGACAGCATCTTGTCATGGCTTATATGGTTGATTTATGAAACACATATCCATTTTTCTCCAGTATATGTCTCTCTATCTCTGTGTGGTAAACCTCAAAACAGGATTCTTCACCACCAACTACATTGCAAAATGAGGAATTATAGATCATATATCACCAACTCTCCATGCTATTTCTGATTGAAGGCTACTTTCGTCGTTATATAGATGATATATACCTCTGTGCAGAAGAACTACATCGTGGAAGAGACAAATGATTGAGTGAGACTAGATGAGGAGGTTCTACGTTCTCATGGGATTAGATGACTTTCAGATTTGATAATCCCTGTCTCAGGCTAGACGCTATATCCCTTTAGGGAGTATATCAATGTATTAGCAAGTGCCACTCATAGCTAAAAGAAATTGATTTTTCAAAAATCTTGGCTTGAATATTTTACTTGGGGAATATCCTAGCCACCAGTTATTTCAACTTTAAAGTGTTTTGTAAACAGTAAAACACTTCTGGTAATACTCCACAAAGAGTGCAGATCAGGGGTAAATTTTCAGCAGAGCATGCTTATTTATAATACCTGAATATACTCCTAATGATAGTCTTCTGCAATTGATAATCTCCTACTACTTATTATTGCTAATGGTAAGAATATATATTCAGGCAAACACCTTCAAACTATAACGTTTAAACAGGTCTGTATTTTGTTTTGATATTTTTCGTTGGATGTGTATACACACTTTTATTATCAAATTGGAACTTGATGGTTTATTTGATCTTCTTGAATTCTGAATCATGTTCTAACTGTCTCTTTCTGTTAACTGTGATAAGGTCAAGTCACAGATTATCTGAATCTAATTAGAAGATCACATAAGGCTAGCTAATTTCCATAATGGCAATGGAACTGCATATCCACTGATTTTTACCAACCCAGACTTATAAATCTGGTTTTTTTTGCTATTTGAGCTTTCTTAGGTTTTGATCAATCACAGTGATGGATCACATGCCTCCTGCCTCTTTTATCTATGAGAACTATTATTATGACCTAATCCTAATGTGTGGATCATGAAATCAAATAATTCGCGAGTGTTGCTACCATTTGATGCAGAACAATGATGGGTCACAGAAAATCAAAGGAGACAGTTTGAAGAATGTTTACAATTCATTTGTGATGGATTTACCCAATTTTTCAAATTGAAGACTCATTTGATCAAGATGATTGGAAACAATATGCAAAGATGACTACTGAGATTTGGAAAGTAAGCAGTGATATATTGTCAACGATAATCTCTTTGTGACTAATCCCTATGGTAAATTATCCGTATAACAACAACAACATTTAAATTCTAGAAGCCAAAATTTTGTTATTTTAATCAGTATGCATCTTAGAAAACTCATATCGACATAAACATGAATATGCTGCTACAACTTTCTGGTTTGAAATACCTTAATGGGAACTTGACTAGTTTGGATATCCAATTCTGTCAGTTAGTTTCTGCTTGTAATTACTGGGTTAGATGAGAAGAAGCTTTTTATCTGCAGAGACATGATATCCTAGTTTGTTAGGGTTTTACTGCAACATAGTAAGCAACTAAGCAATAGAATTGCGGCAAGAAGTAGGCCAATGTAAAGACTGGCAGTGGCATGGCTGTAGTTCATACTAAAAACTGAACTGGTTGTTTAATGGTGTAATAATAGACGTAAAAGTTTTTAGACTATACATTGTGTATCCATTGTGTTATTTAACTCTCAGGCATTGTTACCAAAGCAGATTACCTTATTTACACAAAGTCGTCCTACCCCACGATCAAGTGTGGGAAGGATTTTTTGAGATCACATTTTGGACCGTTAGATTTAAGATATCAAATGAAGTATAGGATTTAGGTACTGGCAACCCCACAAATCACGGGTTGAAATAGATATAACAAAATCGAAGGACTCTCTTCTATTACCTACTAATCCAACGATTTACCATCTCACCGCGTAAGTGCCTCCCACACTTGACCGTGGGACAGCACAATTCATATTTTAATAGGATTTTTTTTTTCCCTCAATTGGTTCAGTTGCAAATTCTTACATGAAGTCCATGAAGTAGAGGGGAATTGATATCCAATATTAGAACTGGGTTGACAGTGAAGACTCTGAAGAGGGGGACTTTTTAGCCTCGTTGATATCTAATGCAGCACATAATATTGCAGGTTAAAGGCCTAACACAAACTTCACCATGATATTCTAGCCTGCTTTTCTTTTTATTTTATGATCGAACAGATTCATTATTGCTGGATTCCCTCATTTATATATACATCAGACTTACCCACTGTTTAATTCCATCTAAGTTGTCCTTGCCCAAGAAAAGTTTCAAGTAACCAGGATATAAACCAGATTCATGCAAGAACTGACCCAGATCAATAGGCCCTTGCAACATTCCCCTTATTAGTTGTCACTTATCATCCTAAACACACAAACTAAATCAACCCAAAACAGCATCAATTCAAGCCTTAACCAACCCAACAGGAAAAAAAAAAACAGAAATCCTGCAACAAAATAAGCAAGATTTTTTCAGATAAATAAAATCCTTCGAAATCTATGTCCCTTTCGTACCTGATTACCCACCAAGCACCAATTCAGTGACACATACTCAAAATTCTAAGCCCCAAATTTGAAAACAACCCATAAAGAAGAATGTTTTTTATTTGAAAACAAATAAAAAAAAATGGGTTTTTTCATGGAGTAACAAGAAATCTAGAAATACAGGAAACATCCATTGAAAGATAGAAAATACCCGAGGTTTGAACTCCAATGTATCGAAGACAGGATAATGATTCCTCAAATAGAAACCCTAGAAACGCAAAGAGTGAGAGAGAGAGATAGTAAGGGAGAGAAAGACAGAGAGAGAAACACTAGAGGTTTTGAGCTCTGATCTGTCGAAGTCAATCCGACAATGATGCATCAACTAACCCTAGAAATGCAGAGATCGAGTGAGGGAAAGAGAGGGAGAGAGAAAGAAAGAGAGAGATAGAGAGAGTGATACCTTGCAATCTTGCAGAGATCAATAGAGTTTCTGAGGAGAGCTTCAATGGTGGAGCAGCTGGTTTTTTACGATTCTCACCTCTCTCTACTTGAGCCCGACCACTCCGACCAAAAAGAAAACAGATAAAACGATCTTTTCTCGTTTGATGATTTTACACTCTTGTTTTAAAAAATGGACCCACCAAACAGATTTTTTTCTTTTTTTTTCTTTTTATTGTTTTGTAAAACATAAAATTGTTTTTGAAACACAAACCAAAGAAGCCCTAAGTTTTTTCGAACAATTCATTTCGTTTTCAAGTTTCTATCAATTTTTAATGAGTTAAAAATTTTAAAATAAAATTTTTCTTTAGAATGACTCTAATTTGAGGTAATCTTCCTAAAAAAAAAATCAACCAATGAATCCTTTTTATTAAACCACATAATAAATAAGTGTTTGAAACTCGAAAGCCATTTACCCTAACCAACTACGTTTCTTCCACTCCAAACTCACCAAAAAAATGTATGCATGTTATGGCAACAACTTTCGTGGTAGTACGACTCGTCCGTTCAAGAGGAAGGATGGCGGTTGCGGGAAGCATCATCAAGGTCGATTATGTATAAGAAAAAATGGGGTGCGAAGAGAAGTAGTATATCCAAAAATATTATTGTAGTGTTCGGTTTTAATTTTTTTTAGGAAGAGCTACGACCTATCAAAGGATCGGGAATTGGGTCGATCCAATCTAGAAACTTGTGGACCGAATGTTAGAAGTATAGGTGACATGGTCTGTCTTACTGCTACATCCGTTGGAAACCCTTTATAATAAAAGGTGGTGGATCTCACCTGTCACAAAAACATCCTAATCCCCAACGTCAAAGGTCGTCTAATTTACACTACTAGTTTGAGAGAAACAGAATACTCTACCTCCAAATTGGGAGACTACTCTTTTTTTTTACTACAACTCTCCTGGGTAACTAGTTTAGTAGACAATTTAGTATTTTTGGGATCGAGATTTTGAGTGAAAGAATTTCGAATATCCTAGAAGACCTTTTAGTAGCCAATGGAAATCGTCCAAGTGTAGCGAAATAATAGAAATTCATCCACAATGACCAATAGCAATACTTCTGACTGATCACATCACAGACCATACATGAAGACGAATCAGACAATAACATAATAAGAAGAGTCCACATTTCTTTCCTTAAAATATACCAAACACTGTGCCCCCTCTCTCCGAGTCGGATATGGGGGTCTGACAAAAATGTCACCACTAATTTCAATTTCAACTCTCTTAATGTTCATTTTGCAATGGTTTTGGAACTCGGCCACACTGAGTCGAAGAGTTGGAGACCATACGGCGTTACATGATGGATTCTCGGCCAAATAAACTCGGTCTGACTCGATCATTTGAAAGTACTCTAGTCAAGAGTGTATTTATTACTCACAAATTAGAACGTGAATTGACACGGTCACGCAAACTCGATGAAACTCAGAACTGGGTTAACCAACTCATAAATTTACTCAGAATTCTTGCTTGATCAACCGATCTCACAGTCTATATCCAACCGATCCTCTAATATTTTTGTTTCATCCGACCCATCTGAGTGAACTCATCATCAGAAGTCTGAACCGACCGATTCCCAGATTCAAAAACCAGTTATATTTTGACATCATCATCCGTCACAGAAAAAAATAAAATAAAAAAATCTCTTAGATTGACCACATGCCAAAGTGGGGTCTACAGGGTGACGGTGGACTTCATGTCCACCATAAAATCTCTTTCTTTTATACAACTTGCTCTGTTCAGCAAATAAAGTAATAATATTTCCCCACCAACATCAAGATATTTTTTCCTTCCCTACATCCTTCCAAACCAAATCCCCACTCTAATCGAAACTTTAATTGTTTTCAATCATGTCAAAACCGCCAATTGTTTGCCCTAATGTCACCAAAACCACTCTTTCTTGTGTCTAATACCACCAATCCAATCCTCTGTAGTTTCCAGAACTTTCTAGCTCCTTCCTTGCCAAAAACAGAGTGAGGAGAATCAAAATATAAAATATTAGTGGCTCCAGAACTTTCGGTCACAACTCACAAGGAAATTTCAACCTTATTTAAATCCTAACCCTCTCACCGTCTCTAGTTTCTGATTCTGGGTTGTGTACGAACAAATCTGAAAGGTTGAAACAAGTTAAACGACCTTCCTAAAATAGCAAAATCATGGTTACAAAATAATCTCAAAAACCCTTCTCTGTTTTTTCATCTCCTTTGTATAATCATCAGTTCTTCATCTATTCTTCTGTTTTTAATGAAAACCCATTTTTGTTTTCCCTGTTAGTTCTCATCTCTTTCTCTCTGATTCTGTATTTTACCCAAAATGACTTCCAATTTTCCTTGACTCCCCCTCTCTCTGTTCTTATTCTTTTTAATCAGTTCTGTGTTACAACAAAAATTCATATATGTTCAGACTCCATTGTCTTATGGTAATAATATTATCTCATGCTCATTGTTTTTTAAACCTATTTGAGATTCTTCCTCAAGAAAATTGTATTTTTTTGCTCAAAACCCATTTGATCTAATACCCAATAGAATAACCCATTTGATTAAAACTCCTCTAGAACAGTACAGAAGAGCTCATGTTTTACATTATCTTCATCAATCTTCGACACCAATTTAGAGCCAATATCTTCTTCAATAGACCAATTTAATCTTTCAAACCAAAAACCCATTAGGATATCAGGACAGTTACTTATGTCCCAAGTATGAATCCTTCAGTACCAGTGAAAGAAGAGTTCCCTGGATTAAGTTCATCTTATTCTGAGGAACCGTCCATGATTCCTCCTCCCCAGCCAATTGAGGGTCTCCATGACCCAGGTCCTCCTCCATTTCTCACCAAAACCTTTGACATGATAGATAACCCAAGCACAGATCATGTTGTTTCTTGGAACAGAACAGGCAACAGCTTTGTTGTCTGGGATCCCCATACATTCTCCATGGATCTTCTTCCCAGATACTTCAAGCACAACAACTTCTCCAGCTTTGTTAGACAACTCAACACTTATGTAAGTCTCATGACTCTCATCTTCAGTCAATTATTTTCTTTTTTCTTTTTCTTTTCCTTTTTTTTTTTTTACCTGAAATTGTTCATGTAAATTGATTAGTTTTATTGGATTCTGTTTCACAATTTTGATAGTAAAACCCAGGTTTTCTTGGAATTTTTTTTAAATAGATTGTATTTTTCTGTTCTTCTTTTTGTGGTTAGGTCAATTTTTTCTGGGTATTTTTAGTGGTTATTAGTGAAAGTTGGTAGTTTCATATAGAACATAACATAATAAAATGAGTACTGTTTCTAAGCTGATCCATCAACTGTAATCAGTGCTCTAGTTAATGTTTTATTGCTTAGAGTTTATTGGTTCTTTTGTCTTTCAGTAGAATTCTCACACTTTAGAAGGCTTTCTCTTATGATTTAGTGTGGATTCTTGATTTGTTCTTTGTTCCTTTTTTAATCTTTTTGTTTTCTTTTCAATTATCAATATTGTTCTTAAAGTTTTGAATTTGATCCTTTTAGGGATTTAGAAAGGTTGATCCAGATAGATGGGAATTTGCCAATGAAGGGTTCCTTAGAGGGCAGAAACATCTCCTCAAGAACATTAGAAGAAGGAAGGCACCTTCTGGTCCTCCTCTTCAACAACAAAATCTGGGTGCATGTGTTGAGGTTGGACGATTTGGATTAGATGGAGAAATTGACAGATTGAGAAGAGATAAGCAAGTTTTAATGGTGGAATTGGTGAAGCTAAGGCAACAACAGCAGAACACCAGAGAGTACCTTCAAGCAATGGAGCAAAGGCTTCAAGGAACAGAGCAAAAGCAACAACAGATGATGAATTTCTTAGCAAGAGCAATGCAGAACCCAACTTTTATCCAACAATTGGTGGAACAGAAGGACAAAAGAAAGGAACTGGAAGAAGCAATTACTAAGAAAAGAAGAAGGCCAATTGATCAAGGGCTTAGTAATGTTGTAAACAGCGAACCAAGCCAAAGTTTTGGAGAAAACACCATTAAAATCGAGCCACAAAATTTTGGGTTCGGAGTCTCTGAGCTGGAGACACTTGCATTGGAGATGCAAGGATTTAGTCAAGGTGGAAAGGAGCAAGGAGATGCACAAGAAGAGCAAGAACCAGTACTCGGAAATGAAGATAGAGAACTAGATGATAGATTTTGGGAAGAACTTCTGAATGAAAGATTTGAAGAAGAAAACATTGAAGGAACGGAAAATGAAGATGTGAATGTTTTGGCAGATAGGTTGGGCTACTTAGGTTCCAGCCCCAAGTGAAAAGGCTGAACTTTCTCTACTTCAGTTTTCCTCTACTTGAGTTCCATGGCTTTGATGATCTTTTCTCTCCTGTAGGATCGATCCCCTTCGTAAGCGTGTATGGTTTGTCTAATTGTTTCTTTATCTGAATTGATCTTGAAAACGTCCAAAAATCCAGTTTTTCATTTGGGTTACTCTCTCTACTGGCAGGAGGATACAAAGATCACATGATTTATACAATAAAAGCAGAGCAAGATAGCAGTGTATCCTTGGAGAATAACTTGATTTTTAATGTTCATTTTCCTTTGTTGTTTCATTGTGTTATCTTTTTAGTCTTTGTGAAACTTGTATTTCTATGTCTCTCTCACTTCTAATCTTAGCAGATTGCAGCCACTGATTTGAAGATTTTAAGGAAGTCCACAATTTGATTTGTCTGAAAGGTGCTTGTAGTTTTTCTAAAACCCAACTTCCCTAATGTAACTCATTTTTTTTATTGATCTTTGATTTTATGTATATATGATTGTAGATTTCTCAGCAGCAAATGGGTTGAAACTTGAAAGAACAGTGATGGCTTCAACACTCAAAAATATTTCATCTAGATGATCATGTCATAGAGCTTTTGACATTGAAAGAAGATGTTGGTACAGATTTTCTGTAGGTGAGATTTTTGTTCTGTTAAAGCTTTTTTCTATAGAGAGAGAGAGAGAGAGAGAGAGAGAGAGAGAGTTGGTCGGCGCAGAGATGTAACGTTTGCACTTCTAAACGGCTTTTTGATCTTTTCTGTTTTGTTT
>MVGT01003118.1:1197498-1224076 GCA_002174775.1 Macleaya cordata | reverse complement strand
CCGCGGGTACCCGATACCCGTTTTAAGTTATTATTTTTTTATTTTTTTCACACAAAACCTATTTGTATTTTGTATTTTCGTATTCTATTCAATTATAAAATTTATTTTATTATAAAATTTGTTAAATAATAGTCATTGGTTTCTTTTTTTTAATTAAAAAAAGTTAAAAAAATCAAAAAATTATTATATAATAGTAAATTAAACTATAAAATTATATAATTTATACGGAACCGGGTACCCGCGGGTACCCGTTGGGTGGATCCGAAATGGATCCGAAAAATTTCGGATCCAAAACGGGTAGATCCGAAATGGATCCGAAAATTTTCGGATCCACAAAGTGAGGTCCCGGAACCGCAAAAAATGGTTCCGGTACCGGTTCGGTTCCGGATTTTTGGGTACCAATTGACACCCCTATGGCTAACTGCAAGTTGATTTGGATTTTGTAGATTTCTGAATGGTGTTAGCTGAATATCAAGGAATTTTAGTAATGAGAACGAATCAAATGACCCATGACCCATAGTTGTGGGGCATACATGATGATGATTTATGTAGTTGATTTATGAAGGGAGGTTCTCGTGGGTCCTCATCGAGTAGATGAATCCTTTCCTCAACTCAGTGCTTGGATAATCTCAATGTGGGGTCTACATCCATGGGTAATGCATGGGTCATTTGTATTTTTGTTGGGCATTTGATCCCTTAGTAATTGACTTTTAGGTTTCACTGGTCCAAAATAATTTTGGTTGCTCCTTGCAATCAGACTTTGGAATGATCAAATTTGGTGTGAGGATGATTTAGACTATGAGGGTACTGCCCAAAAAAGCATTTTGAATATATCTATGTGAGCCCAAGGTTGGTTATAAGCGGAGTATAAAAAATAATTAGTTCTGCGTACAAGTACCAAGTGTGGTGTAAATATCCAATTACGTTCGGTGTACAAGTACAAAGTCTGGTGTAAATATCCAATTACATGGCAGCACCGACGATATAAATGGGTTGGACTCGGGCTTGGGCTTTATGTTTGTTGCTTGTTAAAAGTACCCAAGCTTGCTGGTTGGGCTCGGGTGGCTGTGGACTTTGGTAGTTGGGTTGGGTAGGAATAGAATTGAAGGAAACTTCTAAGCTCATCCGTGATTCTCACCCGCTAATTTACCATGTGGAACCAATAAAACCTAGAGAAAGAATGTGCAATGAATAATGTGGGACCTTCATTTGACATGTTAGCGGCTGAGTTTACTGGGTGAGAAATCACGGCTGAGTGTAGGAGCCTTCTTGAATTGAATCCTAATTACAAATGGAATTGAATTGAGGCACGGGTTGGGTGTTTATTAGGTCAGGCTTAAGCCCAGTCGAAACCGTAAACCCCGTTAATGGGCTAGGTTTGGTCCATTCAGAGAAAATATCCATAGCTACTTAAAAACTTTCACCATAGAGGGAAAAAAAAAAAAAAAAAAGAAGAAAAGAAAAGAAGAAAAAAGATGTATTGAAATACTCTTTCTTTGAGTGGGGTTTGGAGATGGGCTTTGGGCCAAGATTAATGCTGGGATTCCGTCAACTTTTGGGCTGGACTGGGCATGCGTAGGCTGGTCTGAGCCGAGTATCGACCAACCTCTCATTTCTTGGGTAGTACTAGTTCATAGGAGGGAAATTATATTAGCGAGCACCAAAAACTTGAAGGCGGGCTCTGCACTTGAGCAATGTCAAACTACTACCAAAACTTAGGGAATCAGAATTGTAGATTAGAGACAGGATGTTATGGCCTTAGATGCAGCGAAATTACATTACAATTACCAAGAGAGCCGCACTATTTGTCCAGAGATTTAGGTCGTGCTTGATATGCAGACCACAGCTATAGTAGTGGTAGTTTGCATGGACAAACAGGACTATAGGTATCTTAACTAGTAGAAGAATACCATACCAATCAATTGATTTATCAATCAGCGCTGCTCTTTGCCCCGACCATATTACAAAATAAATACCAGATTCTTATGTGGCATGGTGGGTCTCACTGCTACATAAGTTGAAAAACCCCTCATAACACTTTTGGGAGGGAAAAGTGGTAGGTTCCACCCTGCCGCATAAGTATCTGGCATTTGTTTTGTAACATGGGTGGGCCAAAAAGCTTTATTGTTTATCAATTTTACCGAAAATAATTGGAGATGCAAATTTTTTCTGCATACCAATCAGGGCTTTATTTTTTTCTTTTATGTATTCGATAATTGTGAATACAAGGAATACTATTAGTTAGAGTGTCGTCACTTGTCTGGCTGGGTATTCCAAAAAAAAATAAAAATTTGAATGGGTGTCTAGATATTGTCGAACTAGAAAGCGTAACCACTGCGACCACGGCCATACGTACCAGCTTATGGAATGGTAAGTCAGAACCGTCTTTGCATTGGGGACACGTGACACACACGTTTCAGGTATCCCTTTCCAAATTATCGACCAGCGACGTGTTTGTCTGGTTCTGGTTTTCCATCTTTCTCGTGAGCTCTATGTGGAATTGGATTGATTTGTAGGGACCACAGTCCATAATTTCATTTCAAAAAAGTTCACAATTTTAAGTTTCATAACCAAACGAAATTAAAATTTTGAGATTATTGGCATGAGTTCAGATCTTGCATCAAGAAAATGTTAAAAGCATGGTGTACAGTTTAGGAGTGTTGGAGTGCTTTTATTGATGATGGTTGGTTGTCCTATGCTTATATGATGGTTGTTTATCTTCTCTTTTCTCTGTCACTCATATTTATGGTTTTCCAACTTGGCCAACTTGGGTCGAACTCACCACCTACTTAACTAACCACTATTAGGCCCAGCACGTTATGGACTCAATGCGATTCGAGCCTAATTCGGCCGACTCTGTAATAACTCATTCGACTCGCCAGGTTTGATTCGGGTCTATAGCTTTTTCTTTTCTTTTTTTAACATTTTTTGGTTCGTTATTGACTCAGGGCTAACTGGGCCTTGACTCACCAAACTACCTCAACTTGGCCGATTCGACTCAATCGACTAGTGTCAGTTTATTTTCTTTTTTTACATTTTTTTTGGCTCGTCATTGACTCGGTGGTGACTCAAACTCGGTCACCACTGAGTTGCCCATCGAGTTCGAGTCAGAGAACTATACTTATTTGTTTTTTTTTCTATTCATGAGGGTATGTCCACTGTCATTAGTAGCGCCTTATTCTTCTTACAACTTTGTTCGTACTTGTAAATAGGGGTGTCAACGGGTCGGTTCCGGATCGGAACCTAAAGGCTCCAGATCCGATCCTGTTAATATAAAGCGATTCCGGATCCTTTCGGTTCTGATTCCGAATCCTTTCGGTTCCGGTTCCGGAACCTCAATTGGTGGTTCCGGATCCGGTACCGCTAGGATCCGCGGGTACCCGATACCCGTTTTAAGTTATTGTTTTTTTATTTTTTTCACACAAACCTATTTGTATTTTGTATTTTGTATTTTCGTATTCTATTCAATTATAAAATTTGTTAAATAATAGTCATTGGTTTCTTTTTTTTAATTAAAAAAAAGTTAAAAAATTTAAAAAATTATTATATAATAGTAAATTAAACTATAAAATTATAGAATTTATACAGAACCGGGTACCCGTGGGTACCCGTTTGGTGGATTCGAAATGGATCCGAAATATTTCGGATCCAAAACGGGTAGATCCGATGGGATCCGAAATTTATCGGATCCACAAAGTGAGGTCCCGGAACCGCAAAAAATGGTTCTGGTACCGATTCGGTTCCGAGTTTTTGGGTACCAATTGACACCCCTACTTGTAAATGGGCAATAGCTTCAAAATAAAAACAGAGATACCATATGTTTCAAGACGTCTAAATACTGCGATTGGTAGAAAACCAACTATTTGTAGACTAAGAAATTACATTGAAAACTAACTATTTGTGACACTTTTAAGTAAGTAAACACTCAATTCCATGAAATTAAAATTACAAATAAATAATAAAATTTGTATTATTTGGTAGAATTCAAACGCAATCAAATACCACACTACTGCATGGGATTCTTTGCTACAATGTATGTCCATAGAACACATGGAATACTCGCACAGGCTCTTGTAAATGTATAGGCCGTGAGCTTCATGGGATGCGACAATTTTCTGACGTCCAACTGTCTGTGGATGCTAAACATGGAACGCTCAAAAAATGTGACTGGCAGGGCTTTTGATAGGCTGGGTTCAAAATACAGAATCTAACCCGTGAAAATAAAATGGAAAACAGCTTAACCAAACCTTTTTTTTCTTATTGATTTTTTTTTTTTTTAAAAAGAAGCTTAATTTAGAAAATATAAAATAATTTGCAAAAACCAAAACATAAAAAACAAATAACCATTTTGTAATTAATTAAATTTAAATTACATAATTATCATGGAAAAGGTTACATATGTATATTTTGTACTTTGGGACGGACCGAAATACCCTGGATCATTTACATTATTCTCTCGACTCCGGACCTGACACAAACTGGCTACGGGACTCTATGAATAATAATACAAAAAAAACCGAGTCAACTTAGGGTTTCAGTCTAAAACGAAATCTCACGGCTCGATTCCCTGAATTTTCAGAACAATCATTACATTTTAGTTTGATGTTATCCTCTCTCTCTCTCTCTNAAACATCCTATGGTCATTAAAGATGTTGATTACATTCTTATCAAAAATAAGCTGGAAATTACATTAACCGCGTAACGGTGGTCGGGCTGACATTACCATCATGACCGTAATCCACCTTTCATACGTTACATTGTTGGGACCCACAATTCATATTAAGAAGGGTTTAAGTGAATCCCGCCATGAATTTAAAATTTGAAATTTAAGTTTAGATGAAATATGTCAAAACAACACTGCATTTCAATTAAACCGCCATAAGAGGAGTGCTAGTGACAGTCGCTAGCAGAGTCAGTGGCCGTATTCTTTGGTGCCACGTACATCAAGGGATAAAAATTGTAGTGTCATCACTCCTTTAGTTTACGTGGCACCAAAGGAGGATATTAACTCCACACTCTCGACTGATGCTGGCATTTCTCACCATCATAATATTTTTCAATATATTTAGAAATAATACGTGGCTGTGCGCATTTACTGTGAGACAGCAACGAGATTTGTAAGATCATAAATTACCCGATAACATAAGATTTTTTATTCTTTTGTGAAAGATTATTACCGACAAATGGACGGTGCAATTTTTCCCAAATTGCCCTCTTATCGGGTGCCCGTAATTTAATTTTTAAAAAATCAGTAATTTAATTAATCAATTTAAATAAATTAAATAAAGAAAATAGATATAAAAAAATTTACCCATGTGTAATAAATAAAAATAATAAGTTTCGCCCGAAAGGTAATTCATCTCATATTATATGTGAATGAATTGCAAAAGCTTTTTGATATTTTTCTTTGTGATGAGATGTGGGGATTATTACAAAATCTCACATTGGATTCCAAGGATTGGTTGAGTTGCATGGTTGCAGCCTCCTGCTGAGGCCACTATTAGGACTAAAGGGCTGCCACCTCAAGGGCACGCATGCCCTCCAGAAAAAATTAGAATCCGGTCCACAACAGGTACTGACAAATTTGCCCTTACTATTTTGAGAAGTTGTGGTAAAATTACATATATAGTTTAAAAACCTGATGAGGGCAGAGTAGTCCTTTTCTTATGTCTATCTCCCCTTAGCTTTGGGTTTGGGTTTGGAATAAAAAAAAGGCAAAAGGAGAAAAGAAGAATAGACCTTCCAAATTCTTCATGGTGGGGTTAAGATTGGGAGCTTTTATACACTAAGGGTGAAAGAGAATAATAACAAAAAGAAAGATAAAACCTCATAAAATTAATACATTATTTTTAAAAAAAATCATAAAAACATATAAGGGGAAAAAAGAAATTGGGTTATAAATGGTTGATGGTTTAGTAAAAATGCATTTTATTAATTTTGGGTTTTCCTAAAAATAAAAATGTTGAAAGCAAAAAAAATTTATATTTAATAAACTCAATTTACCTAAATTTGTAGAAAATTAGGAGGGGGGTGTTTTAGAGGGTTTTTGAGAGTGTGAAGAGTAAAGTTTTTTAAGTATAAAAACTACCTAAGATGAAAGTCAATCACTGAATCATTGTGGGATTTATAAAAGAAAAGGTTGAGAGAGAGAGAGAGAGAGAGAGTCTTCCAAGTTCCATCTCTAACTCTCTTATTGCCTTTACCACCTCTAAAGCTTTTTAAGCTTCTCTGCTTCCTAAGCTCTCTTGTAAAACAGTTCCTACTTTTTTAATATCATTCTCTCTATTCAAATCAAGGCCCTTTTAGGGGTGTGGGTGTTTTGTAACAGGAACAAAGGAAAAGACAGAAAGTGCCAACGTCAGAAGGAAAAAAGAAAAACAGAGTAAACTATAAAAATTTGGCTGAATCAAGAAGAAGAAGAGGTGGGGCTTGGATTCCTGGTCTTTCTTTGGGTCTTACTGATCCATATCTCTCTCTTTCTCTCTCTTCTCTTTCTCTCTCCTCTCTCTCTCTCTCTCTCTCTCTCTCTCTCTCTCTCTCTCTCTCTCTCTCTTTTTGTTTTCAGAATTCATCAACTATTTTTTTTTGTTTTGTTTGGGATTCTTTTATTTTTATTGTTTTTTTCTCTAATTTGCCACCCCTTTCACCTTAGTCTGAAACTGTAATCATAACATCTTCTCCCATAAAAACACTACCATTTCTCCAACACTCAGTAGTTACTGAAATTGGATCTGTTTTATGAATCTCTTTTAGTTACAAAGTTGATAGAGCTTATTTAGGAAGGGGTTAATGGTAGCTAGAGCGATAGAGAGAGAGAAAAAAAAAACCCATTATTGTGTCTGATATTTTTTCTTTGTTTGATTGCATGAGTTGGGGGTTTGATGATGGGCTTCATTTGATTTGAGAAAGACTGAGGAGTTTGAAAGAGTTTTCTTATTTTGTGTTGCAGGGCTACTCAGACAAGAAATCCATAAGCAGATAGCGACTCTGGAGAATCACCTATCATCATCATCATCATCTCTTCACGAGATTTGCTTTTGCCACCCTTCCAATTATGCCTTTCTGTGACTGAAATACCACTGCCACATGTTCATCAAATAGGCTGTGCTGTGTTGTATACTAGCTGGTATTTCAGTCCATATTCTTTGTTGTTGTTGGTATTTAAACCAGCTCTTATAGAGAGAGAAAGAAACAGAAGAGATAAAAGTGGTGGAAGAAACAAAGAAATTGTACTATTTGGTTTTGTTTGATTTCTTTGTTTGAAGTTGTCTTTGGAGTCATGTTTCCTGAAACTTTATCCAACTCAACTTCTTTGTCTGAAGAAGCTAGTGGTTCTTCTGGTACTAGAATTCAGGACTTAACTAGCTTAAACCCCATCTACTCATCAGCCATATCTCCTCCTCATCAGCAACCAGAGAAGATCAAAAAGAAAAGAAACCTCCCTGGAAACCCAGGTAAGATATCAATCCTTGCATATTTTTTCATATCTCCGAAGACTTTTCTTCTTCTAGCTTCTTTTTTAATATGATTTCTTTTGGGTCTTATATATTTCTCTTTCTTTTTATGTTCTTGTGCTCATTTGATCATGGTTATTTCAGACCCAGATGCTGAAGTGATTGCTTTATCACCAAAGACTCTGCTAGCAACCAATAGATTTGTTTGTGAGATCTGTAACAAGGGTTTCCAGAGAGATCAGAATCTTCAGCTTCATCGTAGAGGCCATAACCTTCCATGGAAGCTTAGGCAGAGAAGCAGTACAGAGATCAGAAAAAGAGTCTATGTTTGTCCTGAGCTTTCATGTGTTCACCACCACCCTTCAAGAGCTCTTGGTGACCTAACAGGAATCAAGAAACACTTCTGTAGAAAACATGGAGAGAAAAAATGGAAGTGTGAGAAGTGTTCAAAGAAATATGCTGTTCAATCAGATTGGAAGGCACATTCAAAAACTTGTGGCACAAAAGAATATAGATGTGACTGTGGAACCCTTTTCTCTCGGTAAAAATTTTCGTCTCTCTCTCTCTCTCTCTCTCTCTCTCTCTCTATCTATCTATCTATCTATCTCTATATCTTTTTAATTAAAATGCTCTTTTGGGTCTGTTTGCTTGTCTGTTTGTCCCACACAAAGTCTCAATATTCAATTCTTTCATCAGTTTTTGTATGTCTCTTAGTACTTGTCCTCTTTGGATTCTAATGAGACTGAAACCAGTAATTAACTAAAATGCCTTGAAGAGGGTCTTTTGTTTTTTTTTGTTTCAATGGGATTTGTTTGGAGTTGTCTTTACACAAGAGTAGTAAACCTTCAAAGAACAATTAGAAACTTTAAATGCATTGGCAGGTTGCATGGAAGTAGACACCATTAAATACAAGTATTTGTTACTGATTATTGGCAAAAGACACTGAAACAAAGAAAATAGTTCTGAAGCCTAACCTGTCCTAAACCCTATCTAGGCCAAGCCAAAGATCAAAAAATAGAAAACAAAAACTTAATATGAGTTTTCATTTATTACAGTAGTGTTGTCTGTGATTTAATGGCTAGTTTTAGTCTTTGTCCTGTTCTTCTATGTTCAAACTTCAAACTTGCCATTGATAATAAGTTTTGAACACTACCCATGATTACCTGTACATATCTATGAAAAAACATGATTCATAATATTGATGGATATCTGAACTTAATCTATTTTCATGCAAAGGCTTTTCTCTCTTTCTTTTTCAGTTTTTGTGTTTTTTTCTTTTTGGTACTTAGTAATGAAAGGAGTGCCTGCAATCTTAAGAGTAATGATGGACCTCTGCACTTGTCTCATAAAAAAAGTAATACTAGCTGTATTTTTATTTTATTTTTTGAGTTAGCTATTTATTTTGGTTTTCATGTTTGATATAGAGTAATTGATTATTTCTCATGATGCAAGCTATATATGATACTCATTACTTGTGCAGATAGATCCCTCTGTTACTCTGAAGTCTGAATACTGATAAATCTGCAAAAATATTTGAGTTGGGGAGTTGATTTCCTTTTCCTTCATTATTCCTATACATATTATATTCATGGGGTTTTGAAATTTTATATCTAGTTTTCATGCAAGATTTCTGAAAGACCCTTTACACACTTAATTGTCCTGATTTTCAGGGTTGGGTATCCATGGCTCCAGCCATACCCAATTACCCATTACCCATTACTTTTGCATGCACAAACCATTCAATGCTCTCTCTCTCTCTCTCTCTCTCTCTCTCTCTCTCTCTCTCTCTCTCTCTCTCTCTCTCATTTTGGGAATACACCGTCCAGCTGCCCACCCCCTTTTTACCTCTATTTCTTTTATTTATTATTTCTATATTGTCTGATTTCATGCAAGAGATATTCTCTCCTTTTTCTATTCCTTTGTTTTTGGGTATTTATTTCTTTCTTTTCTCCTTCAAATCAAACAAAAATATATTTACTTTCAATTTAAACCTATTTGGCATGCATATATTAACCTTATATCTAATTTTCTCCTCAAAATAAAGCCAAAAAAGCTACTAATTTATGTTTCATTTGCTCCTTAAACTTGCTGGGTTAAAATGTGAAATATTACTGTAAGATTATGATTGCATTAGTTAACTTTTTGTTTTCTGAATCCCTTTCAATTAATCCAATTTGAAATTTACATGCAGGAAGGACAGCTTCATCACCCACAGAGCCTTCTGTGATGCTTTAGCTGAAGAGAGTGCAAGACTAATTTCCAACAACCCTAATTTAACAACAACAAATAACCCAATTACACCAGACCATCATCCTCTCCCTCTTCCTCTCCATCTCCAACACCAACAAAACCCTCCATCTTCTCTGATCTTCCCCTTCCCTACCCAACACCAACAAAACTTATTCCCAAATAATAACCCACCATTACCAACACCCATGTCTCTAATCACCTCCTCATGGAACAACCCACCAGTTGATCATCATCAAAACCCTAATAATCACAATAATTCAATCCAAAACCAAAACCCAAACCAAATCAAGCCTGAAACCCATCATCAGTACCAGAATATTAATACTACCCCAACATCCCTCTCTTCTTTCTTCCAAGAACAACCACCACCACCAACTACACCATCAGCACATAAACCATTAATCGCACCCATATTTCTTGAACACACCAACAACAATGTTATGATGTCAAACACCAACACAGCTGCTCACATGTCAGCAACTGCACTCCTTCAAAAAGCTGCTAATGTTGGTCCAACGGCCATTGGAGGTACTGCTGGTGGTAGTACCCTACAAACTCAATCAGTGGGTCACATGGGATCGTCTTCTATGACTCGGTTACAGATGGACGAGTTGGGTACAGTGAGTCATCACATGGGGTTGGGGAGCAGCAGTACTACTGGTATATCGCCGGACTATCTTCAGGGATTTCCTACCTCATCAAATCTCGCCACGTGGCAGAAGAATGACCGTCTGACTAGAGACTTTTTGGGTCTGGCAGCAGGTGATCATCACTCTGTCTCTGTCACTAATGGTGTCGATCGTGGTGGTGGTGGTGGTGGTGGTGCCGAGAGGAGCCAGCTGAATGCTAACGTGAACGTCAGAGATCTGCTAACGTTCGCGGGGGGCGTTGATTTCCAAACCTATGACCGTGACCACTCGCTGTTGAAGCCCTCAGGCTTCGGATTTGCTGGAGCGTGGGGAGATTGCTGATGAAGAAGGGTAAAAAGGTAAATTTCATAGAAAACGAAAATCAAAGGAACAAAAGCAACAAAGACCTCATCTTTGTGGAGAATGACAAAAATATCCCCAGAACTAGGGGATTTAATTTACCTTATCACCCCTGGTTAAGAACAACAATTGCGATAATGCCACCCTCAGAATTTCTTTTTCCTGATGATATATAAATAGGTCTGCTAGCTAGCTAGGCTTCTTCTATATATGAAACGATAGGGTTTTTTTTTTTGTTCATAAAGGTACAGTGCGACCACCACTGTAATTTTTTATGAAACCTTTTTTTTCTTTTCATGGATATTTAATTCAATTTTCAAGACTTATATTGCAAGTTAAATCTTTATTAGGTATTTTAATTGGGGTTGTTGAGTAATATTTTCCAATTTTCTTTTTTGGGGTTTTTTTTTTTTGGTAATATAAATTACTAGTACTTTGGGGGTGGTAATAAAAGGTGGTGGCATGATTGTAGTTTCTCAGATAATGAATGCCAAATAGAAAAAGGGGGGTAGGCAAACATATCTTGCATTATATTCCTACGTGCGTCAAGGGGTTCTTGTACAAAAATAATGTACCCCAATCCTCATAGAACATGATTTCAAATTTTAGATTTTGGAGCTAGTGATGTGTTGTAGTTGGACCAAATACATGGAAGGAGTCAAGGACGACATATATGGACAAATAATATACTAGTATTAGAGATAGAGAAAGAGGGGGGTGATGATGATGATGTGGACTTGAATATTGCATGTAAATTGTGAAGTGAAACCCCTTATATCTATGAAGTGTTTAAGCTGTTCAAAAAATGAGTATGGCTAAAAAGCTTCTTTGCTCCTCCTCCTCCTCTTTCTTATAACATGAGTCTATCCCCTACTTAAAAGTGCTTAAGAAAAAGATTGGATATTTTAATTCAACCCCATCTTTTTCAAAGGTTGACCACAGTATAAGATTGTTTAACTAATAATTAAAATAAATAATTTAGATTAAAATTTGAATTAAATTTAAGTGGGTAAAAGTTTTAAAACGACTTGAATCATTGTCAAGAGGATCTGTGGTGAAGAGATCATCCTCACAAAAATATATCATTTGAAGTATTCTATGTGAGTCCCATAAACCAATGTAAATAGAGGATAGCAATATCGTTATATATTATCATAAAAAAAAAAAATATGGGGTGAAATTAAATTTTTTTTTTTAACCCCTTCTAGACTTGGCCAATGAGTATTTCATCTCAATTTCTGGTGATGACCAGTCTTTATGATCACTAATTCTCTCTTTTCCAGAGTTTTTTCTTCTATTTGTAATGAGCATTTGACAGAAAATATATACATACATGATACATGATACATGATGTACATATGTATACTGATAGAAAACATGCTCCCCTCTTTTAAAATATAAAAAGTATACAGCTATATATGATACAAAGTCATTAATGTATGGTGAGCATGCATATATATACATGCATATATAGATGCTTGCAGTGGTGATGAATTAGTTTGATGAGGAGATAAATTATTGAGTCTGTGAAGCGTGCGTACAACAGATACGGACATGGAAGGCTACGTACGTACGTGTACGTGGTCATAGCAGAAAGCAGTATGTGTACGTACGTAGGAATAATTGCATGTACTCAGCGCGCGTGCGGTGCATGCATATATCATGTCCATATCTTTCACTCAAAAAAAAAAAATATTATGTCCATATATTGTTCATCAAAAGCTATGTACACCACCATGTATATTATATGTGTTCATTTATGTTTTTTAGGATAAAAAAATTGTGTTGATTTATGTCTGCAAACATGCATAGTGAATTGTGACCACCAAAAAAACAACCCCATCAGTTATGCGGTAATGCTTGAGTTACAGCAAATTCCTACAGAATTTGCTACCACTCAAGCATCCAACGGTCAAAGTGATTTGCATCTCCTCGTATTTCGCATCCCATCCTAAAGTGTTTCGAATCTCACCGTGAAATGTGCCTGCTGTAGCAAATTCGGTAGGGATTTCGGTAGCCCTAGCACTACCGTCAGTTATGTATGCCAAGAGTTTTCTTGTTGAGATCGAATTTTACAAGATTTTTTGTGGGGACCATATAGAGATGATCGAAGGGTCATTATCAAATTTAAAACTTCTAACGACCCCACTTAAGATTCTTTTTCTTTTGATATATGGGGTTAGTCGGCCGTTAGAAGTTTTAAAATGATTAATCACATTTTATGTAGGTGACCAAGACAATTAACAGGACTAGCCAAGAATCATCCTCAAATCATTGGATCACCTTCATGTACACCCCACAGAAATCTTGTAAGAAATCTCTACTGTGAATTGGCGAGTAGTATAATGAATGTGCATACATACTAATTTTTTATTTTATTTTTACATGTATATATGTAATTATTTTCTTCATATCTATTAAAAAAATCAAATTTTTAAAGGTATTAGTGAATCTCCTCGATGCCCCTAATTACCTAACGTTTCAGCCTGGGCCAACTCTGACCTAGAATAGCATGGATTCTAAATGTAGGGGAGGGTCTTGTGGTTCAGCTTTCACCTATGTCGCCTACCATAGAGAAAAAGGTAAATCATCCTTCTTCTTTTTTTTTTTTATTCTGAAGGGAAATATGTAAAATGATAACATAATATAGGCATATGAGTGACTCCATGAATATACATGTAGGCATGGTTAAGTTTCTCTCGTAAAAAAAAAAAAAATGGGGACTTCATTTCCAAACCCACTTTTCTTATTAACACCCCACTTATTCTTGCTACACTATCTTCACTAATTTCAAGGGCCCACATGGAGATATTTCATGGGCTAATATTTTGTAACGATGCTAAGCTCAATATGAAGATTATTCTCGCAATAAATCACATAGTTCTAAAATTTTCAATCCTATTAAAAAAATTAGTTGAAAACTAATGATAAAGCAAATGGTTCAAATAATTTGAAACAATAATTTATTTTTTTGTGATGATGATTCCATGGCGGAAAGATCATAATTATCATTTGGATCATCTCTACGTGAAGCTGTCTCAGAAATAAATATTAACGAAGTGTAAGAATAAGTGGAAGTTTGTTCGAGACACTTAATGGGGTGGAAAGAAATAGGTAATTGAGAAGCCCTTTTATGGTAGAATAGTGACAAAAAATTAACCCAAGTCTCGTATAAGAGTGTGGATCCTGTTAACGTGTGCCATAAGGGCACACGATAAGATTATTTTTCAAGGAATTATTTTGTAAGTTAGAGGCCTTCAAATCAGCTGAATTTTTGTAGACATAATATTATCATTATTTATAACATATCTACAAAAAATCAGCTCAATTAGAAATATCTAACCCTCCAAACAAATCACTTTAAATGTAAGTCGTTCATTCACACTATTAAAGTCTAAATTAAGTATTCGTGGTGTTAGAGGGTGCTAGAGGTCTCGGATTAAGCTGATTTTTTTAGATATCATCGAAATAGTATAAATAACATACATTTCCAAAAATCAGCCTATTTGGACAAACTTAAGAAACTAAACAAAACACAAAACCTAAAAGCTTATCATGTGGCACATGTTAACAAATAAGATATAATAATATTCTGGGAGTAGCAAAAAGATACCGAGTACGACATGACGTAAGCATGTCGGTAGTAGGGGGCCACGCTCGCATCTCTTCGGGATTGACGATTGTACCCTTTTGAACCCCACAAGACAATGACCAAAGATATTCCCTTATTCCTTCCAAAGAATATAATAAGCCAGAAATTGATGAAAATATTATTAAAAATGAATACTCCAAAATAAAAAAATCTTTTCAAAATGAAAAGAAATACAACCCAAATGAAGAATAATTATAAACAATAGGACTAAAATTGATTAATGAGTTTTAAATGTTATATTTATCAATAAAAGTTTTTATATATATTAATCAATCTGCAATCCATCCAACCATTTACTAATAAAAATTATAAATCTCTCATAGTTGTAAAGTATACCCTTCCCTTATTTAGGGACTAGTAAAATACAAGTAATAGAAAAAACAATATGATATAAGTATAAGTTATCAGAAATGCTTAACGGACCGGGCCCTCAATCTGTATAAAAAAACAGATGGATGTACCGGTCCCTATAGCATTTCTCATAAGTTATATGGGGAAACTACCTAATTACAAACACATGTAAAGGCGTAAGAGAGGACGTCAACTAAAACAAAGAAGGTTTCATAACCGACGCATAGGAACCATCATTGTAGATATATTAACAAATTCTAGAGGATCAACCATCAAATATGCAAACATTTCATTTTCTATAAAGTCCTTCAAAGATAGTTATATGGGACGAACACACGGCAATATTATAGCCTTGAGGTTCGATCCCACTTTCTCCCCTAAAAGAATGAGGTGTACCAACCCACTATCCTAAGCAAGTTGTTGGTTATTATTCTATTTGAAGGAACTTATTTTGGGTAAGAATATAAAACTCAATAGTAAATAAAATTGAACCTATTGGGTCGAGCTACCAACAACATCAGACATTACCAATTGGGCTAACTTGTTTTTGGAATGTGAAAATACTTAATAACCTTTCAAAAAGATGGCTTTCCTTTTGTATATTAGTCTGGATGTTAATTATAATGAAATTTTTTACCAACGGCTAGAAATCATGTATATTAGTCCTATTGGACTAGTTTTCAATGTATGGGTTCACCAAGAAAATGGCTAAAAGTACCAAGTGGCATCTAAAGTAGTTTAGGGACATCCCTATTCGAGGTTTTCTTTTGGCCCGACCATATTACAAAACAAATGCTAGATTCTTATGTGGCATGGTGAGTCCCACTGCCATGTAAGTTGAAAACTCCCTCATAACACTTTTGGGAAGGGAAAAGTGGTAGGTCCCACCCTGCCACATAAGCATATGGCATTTATTTTGTAACATGAGTGGGCAAAAAGCTTTATTGTTTCTTTCCTAAACTTCATCATTTTTTAAATGTAAAAGAAAGGAATGAGAAAAGAAAAGGAAAACTAAACCAAAGAAATCTAAGACTTTTCTAAAGATGGGGATAAGGAAACTGTAAAACCGGTTGTAAGCGTGAGTAAAAAGGGGAGTTAAGTCAATGTTGAACGTATGTTTGTGTTTTGGTGGTCCGGGATTTAGTAGTGGAACAAGTTTTTACAAAAGAGATAGAAGAGACCCAAGAGAGAGAAAGAGAATTCTAGAGAGAGAAAGAAGAAACCCAAGATAGAGAGAGAGACCCAAAAAAAAAAGAAGAAAAAGAAAGTGAAAAGAAAAAAGAAAATAATGTCAACGGATATAAAAAAAGATGCTCATCGAAACTTTGAATAACAAACTCTCTCAGTTGTATTTTTTTTTATTTTTTGGAGTGGTGCTTTCTTAAATTCTGTGCATCAAAACCCCACAAGCAGCCTTTCGTTTTGGCAGCTCTAGTTACACTCACCCAATGATATTATCAACGACTTCTTTTATATTTCCAGGTGTATTTAACCATTACTGTTTATCAATTTGAAATGCAATAATGTTCTGCCAATATCAGAATTGTATTTGGAAATACTATTAATCTTCACAACCCTCTGCATGAATTTTTGAAAACTTGGAATTGGGTTTCAATGCCAAGTTAATAAGACCAGATGGAAAGGAAGGACTCGGATCCAAAATGCTGCAATACAAAAAAAAAAATGCATAAGTTGATTCATGAGTCTAGTTTAGTTTAATTGGACACTTTGGCATCATACTCCATAGTTTGGTTACTTAGGCCAAATTGATATTGAATGCTGTTATAGGCACCCACTTTACAGTTGCGTACTCAATACTCTCTATCAATCTATTATACAGTCAAAGGATGATCGAATTGATCCTACAACACTTGACGGCTGGATGATGGACTTATTGTGAACCCACTTTAGCACTCATTGACAGTGGTCCAAATGAATGAGCTTAGGAACCTATAAAATTAAGCACCGGTCAATTTATGTACTGAAATTTGTTATGATGTTTCTTGACCTTCTACTTTTCTTGAATGTACAGACAACTAGGGTCTCAGTAACAACCAAATCTTAAGGGCATTATTATTGCTAAACCCTATAAATGTGAACTCTGAGAACATTAGAGTAACACTCACATTTAAGGCTGCTCAGCACCATGGATTTTACCCACTTACTCAATTGGGAAGACCAAAACACTCACTGAAAATAAGATACTGCTTTCAGATGGTAACCAGTCATCTGTTGATGAAGTACTGTTGTTGGTGCATTAAGTTTTGAGGGAGTTAACATCCTTAACCAACAGTTAAAGAGGTCATATAATTTTGGAAGTACAGGGAGGTCTTAGTAATTAGTTCACTTTCTCAAGGAACTCAAAAAGTAGTTCCTAAAAGAAAAAAAAATTCAATATGAATATCCAATATTTAAAGGTGGAGAAGAGAGAGAGAAGCATGGGGATCAATGAAAGGAAGGTTGAATTATTATGGGATATCCATCCCAAGCTTTTAGAAAGTATATTGTAGTTGCAGGGTTAAGGTACAATACATGCCATTTGCCTCTTAAAAAAGACTGCCCCTCTTTTTATCTCTTTCTCTCTCTGCCCTCACAACCAGACAAACCAAAAGCTTCTTCTATTCCTTCTTGGGCCTCCCAAAAAAAAATTTACCAAAGTAGTTTTAGATGACATGGAATCTCACCTCCAAAAAAAATCCTCAGTCCCCCCCTCTCCCTCCTTTTACTTCTTTTCTCCTCTCTTCCAAAGTTCTCAAACTTAATAATTACCAAAGCTTTGCTTTTTCTTATGCTTTTTTCTCTTTTTTTTCCTCTCAGCTGCAAATTCCCATTACTAGTGCAGGCCCCTTTCATTCAAAACCATCCAACTATTACTTACCATTCAGTTACTACACCTTAAAACAAAGGCAAAATGACAAAACCTAAAAACTGATGCATCCATGACCTCTAATTTCTACCAAGGCTTTTTTACTCTCCTTTTCTGTGAAGAAATTTCATCTCTTGTTTTCCTGGAACAATAATAATTGATTAACCATCCTGAAATACAAGCTATCACCAACACTTGCTTAAACTTGGGTAGTGAAGAGAATTAGGACAGTTCTAGGATGTTAACATTTGTACCGAAGCGATGTGAACCGCTTATCCAAGTTCTGGGTCTACCTATTCCAGTACTGAACCAAACTACTGGGCAGCATAACTCTTTATGTATATTGTAGTTCATTTTTGTACTCTGGTAATATTGTCGAGAACCTCACTTTTATTTTTCGACAGTATTTGGTAAAGGGGACATGTACCTGGATACCCGAGTGAAATTGGTTCCAGGTCTATCCAGTTTGAACCATATATCAATAGGTTTCACTTTTGGGTGATGACATAATATCTAGATGTAAAATTTGTTCTTGATCGTGAGAATAGTGCTCGTAAAAGTCATGAATTGAGCTTTTTAACTTTCACCCTACCCATATAAGGTTCTTCCAAGTAACAACTGCAACCAAGAAAACTAGCCCACGTGACTGGATAGCAGAGGAAACGTTTCTATGCAACCAAACAGAAGGAACAAAACCAGGAAACAGAAAGAAAAGTCTGAGCTATTCAACTTCAAAATTCAAGTATCCACTGGTATTGTACTACAAGATGTGCCACAACCAAAAAGCAAAATGACGTTTACATCAAGTACCTCGGAGAATTGAAAGAATATAACGATGGCTTCCGTCAGAAAATCATTATGCTTCATAAAACTGGAATATAAATTTGCTGGTACACGACAGACAAAGACAATGCATCTGATTTGGATCACTGTATGGTATCATACCTCTTTTGATTCAATGAGAGGAACAAATTTAACTAGTGCAGTCCACTTCAGATGGATAAGATATCTCATCCAACTTACAATTTTTGTCCTTCAAAATTTACTCCCATGTACTTATCCAATACATTCTTGAATGCCTGTAATACAACACAAGCAATAAAAAAAAACAAAATTTATATCCCCATCCCTTTCTTTTTGAAAAGGTATCTCAATACAATTCAGTAGCACGTTAAAAAAAAGTACATGTATTTCCGGAACTTCCCTATCTTAAATGATTTGACGTATATCTACTTAATAGTGCAATTTTGATGACAGGAAGTGAGTCTCAGTTCCTTGTTCTCTCTAGCCAAGCCAATGGATTGACAATCTTGTTACTCCAACAATGCATGAGCCTAAGTATTTTGACCATTTTCTACTCTACTTGTGGTATGTACCACGCAACAAGAGCTCTAGACACTTCTCAAAGCTCATTTAGATGGACCAAACCTAGTTAGTAATTCAGCATACAACAAAAATATGGTACACAGTTCAAGCATTATTTTCAAATATCTGGACAGGAAAATTCGGAATCAGTAAAACAATAATATATATTACGTAATAATAAAATTACATATGTTTTTCAAATAATGGGAAAATAATATCGGAAAATGCGTGTATGATACGTGATTAATACGCTATGTCCATATAAATCATGAAATATAATGTACCATGAAAAACACAAGTTTGCAATATCCAAAATATGTAAAATACGAGTATTAAACACAAATTAAAAAGGTGAGTGTAACAAGAGGACCAACTCCTATTAGTAAGAAAATGGGGGAAGGCAATGGGATTCTGCGACCCATGTTCAGATGCTCAAACTTCCAATTCACTTGATCCCCTATTCCCAACAGGACCCATGAAAACTAGTTTAATCCCTCTCTTCTTATCTATAACCAGATTTCAATGTTGACATATTCCATGGATTCCCTACTGAATTCCCACACACACACACACACACACACACACACACACACACACACACACAAAGGATGAATGGTGGTCTCCAAATTGAACTGCTTATCCACACAAACCCTATTTTTTTTTCGTACCACTTTCCACTTTCGGGAAAACCCTTTGGCATACCACATAATGTTGAGATGTGGAAGGAAAATAAAGTAGTAAATTAATAGAGAAAGCCACTCCCTTTCCGAATTACAGTTGAGAAAGAATTTTTTGTGGTGTTACCACTATAGAATTGTTA
Source organism: Macleaya cordata (assembly GCA_002174775.1). Classification (NCBI taxonomy): domain Eukaryota; kingdom Viridiplantae; phylum Streptophyta; class Magnoliopsida; order Ranunculales; family Papaveraceae; genus Macleaya; species Macleaya cordata. The sequence goes on along the minus strand of MVGT01003118.1, from coordinate 1,204,329 downwards.
TACATATTTAAGAAGATTGTCTGGGTTGCACCACAGGAAGGGTCTATTATTTTTTTTCATTGTCTTTAATATTTTTATAATGAAGGCTCTACTTATTATGAAAAAGATCTGACTAAATTGGTATTAGTACTATTAGGTTTGTATGTGATAACAATTTGACCTTTTATTGGTATCTGCTGTATCAATTATATAACATGATATCCTCTAAAACAGACCAAATGATCTTCTGCACATGGGATAATTTCTGCATGCAATTTCATTCGGAAAAAATACGCAGAAACAACAAAAATTTGACCCCAAACACAAAATAATTAAATAAATGAGCAAATAATCACCTGGCGTGCAAATGACTCTTTGCCATTCAAAACTGAATTCATAGCAGCAAATTGATCATCAAATACACCATAAACAGCTAGGTAGAACTCATCCCTGCAAGCAGGAATAATAATAAGGCTTGATCTTAGGAAATATGCATTGCACAAGGAACCAAAATGGTGCAGTAAGGGTTCATATATACCGATCTTCTTTCCTCGTCTGTTGATCTATCTCATCAAACTTTCGCGTAAGGACTTCAGCCGCCACAGGTGAAAGCATGTGCAAGATTAGAGCCTCCAATGTTCTTGGAAAATTATGCTGATAGTGATACAATGTAAGACTTTAATGAGTTTCCAATCTCCAAGGATAAGAAACAAAAAAGAAAAAAAAAATGGTAATGCTCAAGTTAACAGGATTTTCAATGCGAACAAATAAGTTGAGAATCTTCAACTGTACTCCGCTACTTCAGAAAGAACTCTCATAGTTTCATCTACAAATAATTTTCTTTGAACTAGTAAACTTGGGAGTAGTTTACGTGATTAGCTTACCAATGGAAAGTGATTTAAGATGGAACATAAAGCTCTCAAAACAGAACAAAGAGGAATGGAGATCAGAATGATCTCCAAACCTTTATTTCGTTTTTGATACCAGCTTCTTCACTTTTAACTGTACTTGACTCATTGACTGACCATTCTTAAAATTGGATTTAAGAATCAAATATTACCAAATAATGTCTTGTAAATTGACATTTGACAATAAGAATATATTGTGGAAGCAGCCAATTATATTTCAACAAGAAAGTATTATTGTTGCATTATCTCAACTATTTGTTTTGGCAACAAACACTCTCTCTATTCAATTCTGTCTAGGGCTATTACGTCCATTGTTGCCTACATAACAGTGAAAATAACACTAGATGTAACAATAACATTATATTCTACCAAAAAAAATAAATCATGCTAATTGGAAATTGATAGGATTTATAAGTGTATAGACCTACCACCATGGCCAGCAAGACATTCTGAAGTTGAAGCGGCTCAAGAGTCCAAATGACCTTAGCAATTTGATCATCTTCCAAGCAAAATGAATTAGATGCAACATTCTTGTTGCATTCACCTTTCACATTAAGTACTGTGCCGTCTGTTGATGTGGATTGCAATTGTTCATTTTGACCAGCAATACTGACACCATCATGGACTAAAGAAACAAGTTGATGAAGAGCTTGGAGGGGTACGGGATCCATCTGGTGCAACATTATCTCGTGCTTATGGTCAGTCCCTTGTAACTCCTTATTGCCAGACTGCTCTTCTAGATCACGTTCATGGTGGCCTGCAAAGAAAATACAAGTTCCTGGACTTTAAGTCTCTAATAAAGGCGTGCCAGATATGCCTTGTGTGAAGATAGACAACTGATTTTATTCTATTACGAACGTCTAAAATTACATGGAAGATGAAACTTGAGAGTATAGATAAGTGACCTTGTCCATCAGCAAGCTGGCTAGAAGCATCCTCTCCGGACTTCCCACTACCAATTGAAGTCCAATGTAACATTTGATCCTGTCCTATAAACAAGAAACATTCCTCATAGTGCTTAAATTCATACTACGGATGCAAATGAAAAATGAGAACAAAGATACTAAATAAGTGGTTTAACTACAGTGATATTGAGGAGCAAATGCAAGCAAAAATTCATGGATTTCATGCAAAACTAGATTCCCTTATGGCTCTACAGACTAGAGAGTTGATGTTAGGTGCATGAAATTCAAAATAAAATAAAATAAATTATCTTCTTTAGTTGCCATTGCCAACTTGCCATATTATCCGATAGTGGAGATCAGGTGATCCATACCATATTTACAAATGAACCAGTGGTGCCCCAAGTTTCTCCAGAAGATTCCCACTGTCCAGATTCTTTTGGTCAAGTTTAAGAATATTTTTTCAAGCAAAAGAGGAAAGTAATATACTACAAAAAGCTTCATATCCGATCTCATCCAAACAAATTTAGCAATCAAGTCAGTGGCAAATAAAAGCCAATTCAAGCCAGGCTGAGTAACACTGGTCAAGTGTGATTTCTAACCAACTGGATCATAACACAAGCAGTGACAAGAGCAAGTTCCTTCATGTGAATTGACTCGAGCAGCCATATGATCCAAAACCATTTTTTTAGTAAAGAGCAAAACCATGTATAATAACTGCCAATCTCATAAATAAAGTAGTATCCTAGAGTAATTGATAGACTAGCTAGAGAATGCGTACCATTTCCGTGTTTACCAATCTTTTAAGCAGATCATTGATTCAAGAAGCAATTGAAACATGGAAAAGAAACATAACAAGTCAATTCTCTATTAAAGAACATATTATAAATTGGCAAGTACTACTGAGCAAAAAAATAATAATAATAACAGTGATGATTAAAAACAAAAAACCTTCTTAAGATAATGCGTAGATAATATGCATCCGTGTGTTCTGGTATGCAAGACATTATGCTAGACCGCCACCAAAAGTTAACAGCAATGGTCAAATCATCACTATCCACTTGGTGGGACCTGTTCAGACAACATTACAGACATTCCTTAAGTAAATCCACCGATGAGAAATCAAGAATGTAAAGAAATAAATAACCAACGCAAATGATCTTATTATGTCATGGAAAAGAAAAAAGAACAAATATGTCATGTTGAGAAGGTCGGGGGGAGTTAAAGCCAGGTAAAATGGTGGCTTTTAGGCTAGCTATAACCCAAACAGGCTCCAAGTTGGGGCAAAATCATCTCCATACACGGCAGCTAAGACGACAGATCCAAAGAGCGCTACGTGTTTTGCCTACTCACCTATTCGGCTATTCCCACATGGCAAGTTGCATCTACAATCTGCCGGATTGCCAAACATAGAAGGTTCTTTCTCCTTTTTAATATTAAAATTTAAAATAATTAAGGCTACCATTCATAGGGCCACAATAAAGTACAGCAATGTGAGCATATACACAATTCTCAAACACATACTAGTTATAAAGTATGAGAGCAAACAAGCACACTCAAATAGTTGGAGTTTCACTCTTCAAGTTACTAATCTACCTTTGCTCAGTGTACTTTGACAACCTAACCTGTTACAACAGTCCAAATTTAATTCCATAAGGTCTCCTCGAGTCAATCATGGAAGTCAGTACTGGCTTCTCTTTCTCATTATGTTCCTAATTTTTGTAAAGGGCTTCAATGAAGCTGTTGAGGTTCTTTTTTTCCTTGTGACAATGAAGAAGAATTTTAAGTGAAGCAACATAAACAAACAAGCCCTAGTATTCCATGAAAGAAAAAACAATCAAGTCCAGTGCATAAGAAGCAACAAGAAAGTAGATGGAAATAAAATTCTTGTCACTGTATTTGAATAAAGAAGCAGTAAGGTAACATAATATGCATCGGCTTTCTCTATACGCTGTAAAATCTGAAGACAAACAGGTGTAAAGAGGTGACTAACAGCCTTTACAAAAGACCAAGTTAAACCAATCATGCTAAACCTAAATTTAACAGAATCGATGACAAAATCAGTTTTTTCTAATTTGCTGATTACCACATGATCAAGAAAAAGCACAGTAAGATCGATGGATAGCGCAATCCTTCAGCAGTCCTTTAAAGCTTTTCTAGTTTTTAGTGATCCAACAAACTCAGATTCCAGAGAAGAATGTGGCTTTAAATAAAAGACAATCACAGGACCAACCAAAATACAAGTAGAAATTCAGTGTGAAAAAAATCCAATGCAGGATGGAGGAAACTAATTCTTACCAGCCTTCAGGAATGAAAAGTGCATCACCCGCATGAAGAATCACTTTCTGGGAGTAAACAATTGAGTTTTTTGCTCTTGGATGAGTTGAAAAATCTGGATTTTCTAGATCAACAGAACTACCAAACAAAAAAGGAATAACCACAAAAGAATATGAACATTTCAAGGAGAATAAGAAATATGAAAATTATTGCCCAGTTCTCTGTCAAAGATGCATTCTTTCTGCTTCTCAAAGCTAGTTTACCTTTAACGAAAAATAAACAAATCTATGAGACTATGAGATAGAGAAGTAATTCCATTTTCATATTCTTGACCATCAGAGAAGTAACACACCTGTGATTCGAAGCCTCACTGTATATAGGCATTGGATATAATGATGGAATCGCAGAAGGTGGCCACAAAACAACTGAGATGCACACAAAAAATTATCAACAGGATTATTAATCCTCACATGAGAAGTAAAAATACTATATGGTTTATGGATGTTTTCCAAGATTTTTCCGCTCACCAAAAAAAAAAAAAGCTAAATACTAAAGACTATGTAGACTTGAAAAACTGGGATCTAGAACATTGAATCTAGTTTAATTTTTTTTTAAACCTAAATAATTTCATATGGTAGCTTATCAAAAAACAAACATATGGTAAAGGTGTAATCCTAAGACTTATCTTAACCTTTCTTTTCAGCAAGTAATAGGAGGTCTGTCAAACACTTAACCACCTATAACAAACTGATAGACAAGATTATGAATATTATGACACCATACCTCGTTTGCATCCAGCAACTACGCATAGCAGGTTATGATCTGGATCATAGTGAGTACTAGATCTTGATTTTGCATTGTTCATCCATAAGTTAATAGAAGTTAATGCTTTTGTCTTAAGAATTTTGGGCTGCATCAGTAAAAAAGAAGAATAATCAAATATGAAACATGAACTACAAAAGAAATAATTAGAAAGAGGAAAGAGCAAAACCAGTGTTTCCAAAAATCATTTTTCACTTAATCCACTTACGACCAATAATAAGTGTAGAAAATTATCGAGGTGCAAACCATTTGAATATCTTCTCTCAGAGTTTCCAATTGAGACCTTTCTCTATTCTCTATATTCAAAATTGGGACCTGCATGAAGAACTCTTATAAAGTAATCAGAATTTGTATGGAATTGTGGACCTAATAAGATAGCAAGCCCTTGATTGTATGAATGAGGCATTACAATAAAGTATTCATGCTGATATAACATAATAAGTGATTTCAGATGTATCTAGCAAAGTGTGTGAGACTGTTCATGGCACAACCAAATTTTGCAGACGCACTTGTAAAAGATTTCAACCGACCATATTACTATAATCAATATTCTGCATTTTCATGGGAAAATATTCCATTAAAGTGAACAATTTTATAAAGGAAAACATAGTCAGTGCATTTTGTGGTTGATAAACAATACAGTCAACACCACCACCGAACAATAGGAAATCTAATCGCCTTAGAAGAGACAAGTAGTAGGTCTAATTGAATCCCTAGCTATGATGAGATAGTTAAGTGCTATTTTGGATACAACAAACTGCCAAGAGCAAGAAGAAGAACCTCTAGATGTTTAGGTCAGATCAACCCACTGAAGACCAAAAGCAAGAAGGACAATCAGAATCAACAATTCAATATCACAACCTGCGCAAGATAAACTTGATGAGGAGAATCAACCGAAGGCAAACAAGCTTCATCTAGAGAAGGCTCTGTCAACCCACCACCTTCTGGCCCAACACAAACACCACAACCATCATCTGAATTTTGGAGACGTTTGCAAGAAGTGATGAAGGTGGAGAACGGTAATGGCACCTACAATAAAAAGGCGCAACATATCATAAATGTGGCTAATGATATACAAGAGCTCCAGTGTATTCAAGATATTATAAGATAATTTAGGAAAGCCTTATGATACAAGCAATTTAATATAAGTTTGTTACCCTCTCATGGCTTCTAAGATCACCATAGAAGACGGGTGCAGACCTGGACAGCATAGCCTCCACAACACATGACCCTGCTCGTTCCTGAAATCTCCATGCAAGTTTATAATTTCAATGAGAATGTCACAGTCAAATGGAAGTCAAACACATCTGTGGTCCAATTAAATATAGACATCACTGATTCAACATATGAGTTTTATAAAAAAAAAAAAAAAAAAAAAAAAAATAGGGTATTTTTTTGTTCATTCCCAGAATCGTCCGTTATGTTTTAGATAAGCAGGGGCAGAAAGGCTTCCTCATTACAGGTTACATATAAACTCTAATTCATCTAATTGGCAAACCGACCAAAAAAAATTCATATAATCGACAAATTTCTCTGAATTAGAAAACGATCAAATTCAATTGGGTACCACCAACAGAAAATTATGATCATATTTTTGTGAATAGGTAACACCCAAATCAAGAATCATTTGCAATAAGAACCCTTGTTTTGAGGTGCATGATGTTGCTATAGTAATTTTTACTAGCAGTTGAACTGAAACCTAATAATAATAATTGAACACATAAGTTACAGGAAATGAAGCGGTGTGTAGAGTGGAGAAAACCTGTAAATAGTCGAGACCACCATTAGAAGGATTCCACTTGGAGAAAGCTTTCCAGTCCTTGATGCATCCATGAAATACCTTTTTACACCAAGTTGTACAAAACACAGAAAAGATGCAAGTTACGTAGAGAGAGAGAGAGAGAGAGAGAGAGAGAGAGAGAGAGAGAGAGAGAGAGAGAGAG
>MVGT01003118.1:1127058-1177160 GCA_002174775.1 Macleaya cordata | reverse complement strand
TTTTTGCTTCTTGCTTCTCACAGAAGTAACTTCTCACACTCTTATATTATTTTTTATTATTGTTATTTTTTCTCTCCATTCTCTCTCATCATTTCTTCTTCATAGCAACTAAAAATTTTCATCTTACTTTTTTCGGTGATGATCATGACCATGACCATGATGATGATGGATGATGATTATGGTGATGATGATGGGCGATGGTGGTAGTGGTGTTGATGATGACGGGTGGTGATGATGATGAAGGTAGTGGTGATAATAATGGTGATGATGGATGATGATGATGATGAAGGTAGTGGTGATGGTGATGGTGATGGTAATGGTGATGGTGATGGTGATGATGATGATGATGATAATGATGATGATGATGATGATGGTGGTGGATGATGGATGATGATGGTGGTAGTAGTGTGATGATGATGTTGATAATGATGGGGATGGATGATAGAAACATAACACAACATAAATGATAGTATAAATTATATAAACCCATAGCTTCTCATAATTTTTAACTTCTCAGAAGTACTTCTACTTTTTTTAGAAGCAGAAGCACTTCTGCTTCTGGTTGCCAAACGCCCTCTAAATGAACATTAACATCCAAACAAACCGTCATGTTTTCCCTTTACGGCAACGGTTTTCACCCTGTTACCAAAAAACTGAAATCAAACTGTCATAATTAGTCCAACAGCGTTGCCTTAAATAGTAAAAAGTTTATTTACTGATAAAAAGATTTCATGTATACAGTTCTTGGAATTGTCAATTGTGTGACCTCGATCCTAATTGAAAACAACAACACCTATCAATTACATTATGAATATTAAGCTAATTAAGCAATTACGTCAACTGTACGTGTGTGTGTGTGTGACCTAATTAAATAAGGGCCCCACCCTTGACAAACTCGGTGAAGACCAGTGCAACCAGACCCAACATCGCGAATCTACCGTTCCACAACTCTGCATTAGATGTCATCACACCGTCAGATTTCGATTCCACACTGACACCTTTAAACAATGGGATCAGGGAAGCAAGGGTGAACACAACACTGGTCCCCACGAACCATGGGATCCCACCATTGGCCAACTGTCCTGCCACATCATTCCCACTGGCAATCTCTGCTGCCAATGCAGCAACAAAGCCTATCATGGCGAGTCTACCGTTGATCCTCTCTGGTGCTGGCCCACTGAATGCCAACACATCTGTTAACTTCGTACTCATCTGCAACCACAACATTAGATTCTGCATGTTAACGACGATCGACTTGCACCAAAAGAAAAAAAAAATTAAAAAAAAATACATAAAAGCATATTAATTTTCCATCGTGATCAACGGCTAGGATTAATCCTGGTCATCAAACTGAGTTTAATAAGAAATTAATTAATTAATTAATTAATGTACCTTTGGTGCAGCTGGTGGTGGAATAGGGGTCTGTGCTGCTGGTGAGGAATTCAGGGGTGTCGTTGGTTGCTCGGATTGTTTTTCATCATCAGCCATGCACCGGACTCGCATGGTAGCATTTCTTTGCTGACGTGGCAAAGACAGTGAAGCAGGAAGAGTAATCCTCCGGTTCGTCCGTGGTTGGCTTCCAACACATGTCACATGGTGGATAGAGAAGATAGATTGAAGGGAAGCTGATGCCGCTGCCATTATTGATCGAGCAAATATATAATAATATAATTCTCACAGTACGTAGTATTTAGCTGATCAGGCTGTACTAGTTTTAGAAGAAAGTCTGGACAATAGAGTAGTGCTTTTTAGAGATAGAAAGTAGAGATTAAATTTGGTGATGAAAGGAAGTGAAGATGGGGAGATGGTATATATAGGGTTAGGGAGGTTAGAAAGTAAATAATAGAGTTGGCTGTTAAAAGTCCACATGAACACTTCTTCTCCAACCGTTGATTTTTTGAACACGTGGAGGTGTTTGGGATCACGGAAAGGAAATTCCACTGACGTGGCTAAAAAATTAACCAAGAAATGTAAAATTAAAATAGACAAGGTTCATGAAGGTTCCAGCGGAGATGGAGAGGTTTAATTATTCAGCGCTGCAGTTTGGCTCGACCATATTACAAAATAAATGCCAGATGGCTTATGTGGCATGTGGGTCCCACTACCATATAAGTTAAAAACCCCTCTCATAATACTTTTGGGATGGAAAAGGTGGTAGGTCCCACCCTGACACATAAGTATCTGGCATTTGTTTTGTAACATGGGTGGGCCAAAAAGCTTTATTGTTAATTATTAGGAACTAGTAGTACTAGGAGTACGCGTACAGTAGTCATGACATTGGCACTAACCTGCCACTACTTACCGGACACGGGATTAGACGATTCTCTCCCAACTCGTCTGGTTATAAAATTTCTAGATTGAAATGGAGGCCGCCAAATTTAGTTTAGCGAGAGCACTTGTAGGATTCGTTTCGATTTATACTAACCTCCACTACACAACTTTTTTTTTGCAAATTTAGCCAGATTTTGTGACTACTATCAGGGCCGTCTCTGAGATTTGGAGACCCGAGGTGAACTAATAGAGATGGGCCCCCCTATATATAGAGAAAGGGATATTGCACAATAGTTTATTGCACCACTTTTTGTGTGGGATCCACATATAGATTATCCAATGAGTCAATTTAATGTATGGTGAGGATATTCTCCTCACCATGTAGAGCATCATACCTGAAAATCAACCGTTCTAAAACTTTAAGCCCCTCAAATCATCCTTTAATAAATAGACATAATTTAAGTATTTTTTTATGTTAATTTTCGATGAGCATTTGATGGATTTAGAAGTTTTAGAATGAACAAAATTTTAGATATAATAATTTATATATATGAGGAATATGTTGCAGTTGCAGCTTCAAGGCCCGATCACTAGCTATGGTGCCTACAAAACTAGGGGAGAGAGAAGTGTAGAAAATTTTGGGAGAGAGGTGAACCGATGAACTAAAGAAGATTACAAAGAAGATTAGGGTTTTTACGTTTACGAAGACGTGACACCCGAATGAGAACTAATTTTTCATTTCATTAAGGAAAATGTTGGGATCGAAAAGGTAGGGACAAAATCCAAACCTAATGGTTGTAGGTTTGAGTTGCATACGATCCAAGGGGTGAAATTTGGTGAGTACGTTCTCTTCACTATGTAGATCATCTTTACAAAAATCAGTCCATTTAAACTTATAAGCCCATGAAAAGTTATTTGGAAGTCTTCACCCTTGTTTTTGAATCAACTTCTAATGAATTTTTTAGGGATTTAGAAGTTTTAAAATGGGCTAATTTTTTGTGAGGATGATTTACATGGTAAAGAAAATATCCTCACTAAATTTCAACCCTTGGATCGCATCCAGCTAGCCCCACGACTATTCGGTTTGGATTTTCTCTTCATTTCCTTCGATCCCAATAGCATCATAGTTTTTAGGGGTTTTGTAAAAAAAGTCCCTGAAAAAAAAGTCATTGTGATTTTAGTCCTTGTTTTATAAATTTAGTCCCTACTTTTATGACTTTTATGTCAAAAACTAAGGACTAAATTTATAAAAAAAGATTAAAATCACAATGACTATTTTTTTAGGGACTTTTTTTACATTTTCCATAGTTTTTTTTATTAATGAGTGTTTTGGTAAATACGTGACTGTTCAAAGGTAATATTTAAGTTTAAGAAATAAGCTAATGAAAATTTTTTGGTGTAACCAATAATATGTATAACACATATATAAGGTTTTTCCATTTTTTGGGGCCCTTGAATTGTGGGGGCCCAAGGCAGCCGCCAGAGCCGGCCCTGACCACTGTGGATGCCCTAAGCGCCTGTCACAAGTGGAGATGTGAAACTATTAAATTCAAGTGTGGGCCAGGATGCAAAAGTTCTAATCATTTTGGGCTAGTCGATCTATTGGGTTGAAAGCTCAATCCCGTGACTAACAGAGTAGATCTGTGCCATTTTTAAAGTCCGGTTAAGCGCTTACACACAGGAGTGTTGGTAGCGGGTCTTAAAGTAGGGCGGGGAGGGGACGAGTATATGAGGATTAGTCGTACATTAGATAGAAATTAAATTGGGAGCAGATTTATATGGAATCATGGTATTAATAGACACCTCTAATCTCCACTTAAAATTTGAGGCCGTGACAGCCTACTTTTTAGATATTAAAATTTGTTCCGCCTAGCCGTCACCAACACTTGTCTTGGTGCAGTGGAAATGAGATTGCCACAAAGTAGTGCTTAAGTGTCAAAAAGTCTGGACTGTCTATGTATGCTCTTATTTTTTCTCACGTTATGAGTCCATAGGTTGGTTTTGTTTGTAGGCGTATCGAGGTCTCTTGTTTGTCCGCCTTATTTTCAAAGATACGGTCGGAGGAGATTCTCGATCGATTTGATCGATTTTTGAAAAGTCTTTCTCATTATTTTTATAATTCCCTCTTTTTCCCGTGTTAAAAGGTAATTAAGGCTAGAGGCCTCTGTCTTTTTTTGGTTGCATGCATCATTAGGCGTGTTTGTTTGATTGTATTAGTCATTGGAGAGGTAAGGCCTATGTCCTCCTCCTATTAGGGTCCTTTTTTTTATTAATAAATTTTTTCCTCTTCTAAATTCCTTTTTAAAAAAAAAAAAAACAAAAGTGTGCTTTACATAAAAATTAAAATAATATAATAGTTTATTTGGATATAGGATTTTGTAGTGACGAGAGATTAACTGGAAAACTAATTAGATTTATAACTAACTAGTTTTCCCCCAAATCCATACTTAAAATCCCCATCCAAACAAACCATAAGGCAAAACCAATATTTTCCACAAAAATATGTTCATTACTTTGAAAACAAATAATTTTAAGTGTGATTCCCATTTACATAAAATTCAAACAAAGTGGGGATAGTCTAGTCCTCTAAAAAACAAATTCCGTTGCCGGGACTTGAACCCGGGTCTCTCGGGTGAGAGCCGAGTATCCTGACCAACTAGACTACAACGGATTACTTGTTAGATATACAAATTGTTTATTATTTTATCAGGTTTCCTTAGTCAGGCATTCAATTCACCTATTCAACAAAAACGACAGTGATCACTATTGCTCGCTAAGTTGATATCTCTATTTCTATTTTTATAATGCTAATGTGGGTACCACATTGAGTCAAATAAATCAACTATGTCTATTTGTGTCATGTACTTGCGTATCTCTATTCTTTACAACACAAACATTCTACATATTCTTATATTCTTCTTACATCTTCTTCGGGCCTACATGAAGATCACCTAGGGGCTAGTTTTTGTGAAGATATTCTCTTCATCATTTAAATAAAAAAAGTCATATGATCATCTCCATGTTGACTATGCAGGTGAGTGTAAGTGGGGTGTAAGAATAAATTAGCTATTAATACCACGCATCTTATTCATGCACACTCCACGTATAGCTTTTTGAGGGGCAGCATGAAGGTCATCTGGGGACTGATTTTTATGAGGATCATCTCCTCGTCATTTTTAGTTATATTTCCTTCTGAATGTTTCTTCCCTATGTTGGATCTGGGTCTAATGACTCTAATTTAAGGCCCATTAAATAAGGGTTACCGGTAAAGGGGTTCCCAAAAAAGTTAGGGCTCCCCAATTGTGTTTTCTTCTAGGAGGCTCCCCTCTACAACGGCAGAAAATACATCACAAACAAGATCGGACCAAATTTGGAGCAACCATGTTCCATGGAGCAATTATGCTATTGGGCCTAACTATTGATATGCCAAGCCCAAGATTTTAAAAATTCATATCAGGCCCAATACAGGTGTCATCCAATAATGGGCCCTTGTCGACCTCCATTCGTCCCATTATACCTTCTTGTCGTCCAAATAGTCCATGCCTATCCCTATCAGGTACCAGTATACCACAAAATATGAGTAACTTACATATGCACGAGTAATAGGTACTGTGATTAGTTGAAGCTCAAACTAATAATGATCAAAGTTTGTATAAATCAACTTCCCCTAAAACAGATCTCCTCATCGATAGGATAGGCAAATTCAATATGCTCAACAAGGATTTGATTATTACACATTTAAGCAAACTCTGTCTATTTTCAATATCCATTTTCGATTTAAAAAGAAAAGTAATCATCAAATTTATCGATCACGAATTTGCAAAGCCTCGGAAACATTAATTAAGCAATTGTTTAGTAAAATGTTGTGTGGTTAAAAAAAATATCCACACAAACATAAACACATGAAATAGTTTGACAGGCTGCTTACTCTTCGAACTAACTAGTTTTTTTGGGTTTAGAACTAGCTAGCTAACTCATTTTTGTTGGGTTAGTCACAGATTGCCAATTATAAGAAGTAAAGCTGCTATAACTTCTGTGGCCACTCACCTCATCAATGGGCACTGCTGCAGAAACTTCTTTCAAGTCTTCAAGTGAGAGCTTCACCTTCAAGGAACCAATGTTATCATCTAGGTTCTTAATCTTGGTTGTCCCTGCATATATATATCACACAAATACAGGAGAAAAGAAACAAATCAGGGTAACAGCCATAGTGAGAGCACCTTCAGTGACGGTCTTCAGGCGTCAAGAAATCGTCGTTGTATGCCTTTAAAGACGGTTTATGGCCGTTGGTAAAAGTCATATCAAAAGATAAAATCAATATTACAACATTATTTCCATCAACTTTATAACTAACACTACTTACTGTTGTTGAAAGCAAAACCACCTTTGAATTATGAAATGGGGAGGCCAATTTACCTGGAATCGGAACAATGTCATCCCCTTGATGGAGAAGCCATGCTAGAGTTAGTTGAGGAGAGGTGCAACCATGTTTAGCAGCCAAGTTAGCAACACGATCGTATAGGATTTTGTTCTTGTCTAAGTTCTCTCCAGCGAATCTTGGATGCTTGGTCTATCATCAAGAAATTGAGAGTAAAATCGGAGAACCCAATCACAATGAAGAAAAAACTTAAAAGGCAAACAAATAGGATTAATTTGATGTTCTATTTGAATTTTTTAATGGGAACCTAGATTTGTAGATAAAAGTGACACAAACTGCAACTACGTACCAAGGGACTATCTTTTGGCAAGCTTTCTATAACTCCCTTCCCACAGAAGAACCCCCGCGCAAGAGGACTATAAGCAACTATCCCAATACCAAGCTCTCTGTGAATTGAAAAGGCAATATTGGGCATGAATGAACCAGATGAACTTAAAATTGCATTACAAGTAGAAATACAAAGACTGATGAGAAAAGACTGACATAAGAGGAGAGTAGATCATATCTTGCTAAGTTAAAGGACTACTTTGGAAAATCTTATACTTCAGTATGATGAATCCTAAATCAATGAAGAAAGTTAATATGAACTTCCTGAGTTATCTCCTACAAATCAAACAAGAAACTTTCATGTTCTTAAAAACAGAAGTCTCTTATTTCTTGAAAAACTTTACTAGTTACAACACGTTTAAACGAAAAGCATCGAAAATTAGATACTTAGATGTAGACATACCTGCAAAGTGGGATTATTTGTTCTTCGATATCACGGCTCCATAGAGAATATTCCATCTGCACAGCGGTGAGAGGATGAACCGCATGGGCCCTTCTTATTGTGTCTGGGCTGGCTTCAGATAAGCCTATGTATTTTATCTTTCCTTCTTTGACTAACTTCTTGAGCTCCCCAATCTACCTTCCAGAAAAAAGAACTTCAAACTCAGTCAACCATCAAGAATACAAAGCGTAATTTGGTAGTAGGTGTCGGTGCTGGATCCGACATACCATTTTGATAGGCATGAAAACATTAACCAAAATAAATTCGTGACACTAGCTTACAGTGTCCTCTATCGGCACTGATATATCCACACGATGCTGGTAGTACAAATCGATATAGTCTACATCTAGGCGCTTCAAACTAGCTTCACAGCATTGACGTACATACTCCGGTCTACCATTAACCCCATATCCATCTTTCCCAAGCACAGTAATGCCACCTTTTGTTGCCAATTGAACTTTCTCTCGAGGAAGCTGTTTCAATGCCTGCAAGTATTAAACAAATAGTCTGAATTCAAAATACTGAACAACATATCTTTCTTTTGGAATTCAAACCTAATTGTTGATGGGTCTTTGGTTCAAACCAGTTCAAACCACCAAGTAAATGTTTTTGTGCTCTTCAAGAACTTCGAATAACTCCACAGCTATGGAGTTCATGTATGGGGAAAATTTGATCGAAGTTATTATGTACTTGGAATTATATTTTCATATGTACCTATATCAAATTAGGTGTTTTGTTCATTGTTTTCTTAAAGAAATTATGGATAAGTTGAATATTTACCTTCCCAAGCATGATCTCATTAGCTCCATAGAGATCTGATGTATCAAAGAGAGTGATTCCCTTACTAAAAGCATCCTTAATTAATGAACACCCATCTTCATCAGAGAGAGTACTGTTGTTGATTCCATTGATCAAACCAAAACCCAATCTAGAAACCTGCAAAAGATCATCACAGAAAAAACAAAGGGACAATATCTATCATATCATTCAGAGATTACAAAAATTGGTACTCTGGATAATTCATTTCAAAAAAAAATAAAAATCAAAACATCATGATATCATTTACTAATGATCATCCAAGTAATATACTCAATCAGTTTCCTGTTCATTGTCGACTTCGATTCTATAAATCCATACGATATCTACAACTTCATTATACGAAAATTACAATTTCCTTTGGTTGGTTGGTATTAAGATTTTAGAATGAACCCAAGTACTAGAAATGATCCACAAGACATTAGTCTAAAAAGTTCTACTAAATCAACCATTATGTGAAATTTTGAGTAGTTTTAATCCAAGTAGAAAGTACTTATAACCTAATACACTTTTTTAAGCTTAAGCTCTCTAAGAACTCTGTTCCTGTATTTTATATCAAACTCATTTTTTCTAGCTAATTTAATGAAATCTGTTAAATCTCAAAATCAAATCAGTATTTTCTTTTTTGTATATTTGTTTATGCTTAGCACTGATTAATGGATGAAGAACAAAAAAAAGGGGTTCTGTTATAAAGTAAGTTGACTAACAAAGGGTGACCACCAAAAGATTCTTAGAGCTTAGCCATCATATATGTATATTGAACTCAGAGCAAATTGGATTCAAAAAAGTTAAAGAGAAGAAGAAGAAGAAAGGCTGAACCTCCAATCCTTGGTTTCCCAATTTTACTCTTGCATTCTGGTTTTGGGGCTTCTTTTCCTCCATCATCTTCTTTCTTTCTCTCTCTAAAACAGCTCAATTGTTTTCTTGATCGGTAGCTCTGTATTTTCAACTTTCAAGGAATTTAAAACCATTTCTTCCACATGGTTTTTTTTTAGTTATTCAATGATGTTTGACCAGATTCTGAGAGGGCAGGTGACTCTTTTTTTATTGGTCAATGACATTGACTAAAATCAAAGGGGGTTAATGTCTAATCTTGGAAACTTTGGGGCACGTCAAACTAGCCATAAAAGGAAGGACCCTTTAATTTTGCATTCAGTTAAACTTTTGGCTGTGTTTTTTAGGTACCTGTGGTCCTGTAGCAGTACTCAGTCTACTAAAAACACCTTCTTGGGATGCATGTAGGAGGGTGCTACTGGCAGCTACCAACCGCATATTGGAGTGGGAGCAGAAGGGGAGACAAATAGCCAAAACCGCCAATTAAAAAATATCTCTAATTCTGAAATACTTTCAAGATACGAGTAGAAGTACGAAATTTCAAAGCGAGAGCGTCACTCGTATACCACCATTGTAATTGCTAAGGTATGGTCCATTAAATGGAAAAAATAATTTAAAAGCACACCCCTAAAGTCCGATGGTGGACTCAAATTGATTTGACATTGCGTAAGTTCAAAGCCCGTCACCAAATTTTTGGTGCCCTCTAATATAATCTCCCGTTCATTTGAGGTCCAATAAAAGGGTTTTGCCCAGCAAAATGGATTCTCGCGGATTTGGTCTTGCCCATGGGACCTCTTTGAAGGTTGTTAATTGGTAGGAAAATTCTAAACGGGCTCTAAAGTTTGGTAGCAGGCTCCAATTACTTTGACCATGCCTAAATCCGGACCCGCCACTAAGTTAATGGCGCTCACTAATATAATTTTCCATTTTTCACTTATTGTTATTTTGGTTTTCTTTAATCTTTCTCAATAAATGTTTCCGATTTAAAAAGAGGGAAAAATAAAAAAGAAACTAATCAAATTTATCGATCGTAATGAGCTTATGAGGGGATATATAAATCCAATATCACAAATGAAATGAAGGAAAAGAGAACCTAATCAAACTGTGGTTACATATCTCAAAACATTATTTAGGATAATTTTGGTACATTTTGTCGAAAAAATTATTCACACAAACAAACACACATGAAATAGTTTAACAAGCTAATTACTCTTCTATTAGCTTATTTTTTGTGTGTGTGCTTATAAGTTAGAACTAGCTCCTTTTTGGTGGGGTAGTTACAGACTCCCAATTGTAGAGAGAGAAGAAGCTAAAATCTCTTTCACCATTCACCTCATCAATAGGCACTGCATCAGAAACTTCTTTCAGGTCTTCAAGTGAGAGCTTAACCTCCAAGGATCGAATGTTATCGTCTAGGTTTTTAATCTTGGTTGTCCCTATATAATATATCACAGAATGACAAAGGAAACGAAATAAATCAGGTTTACGATATCGTAAATAACCATCTAACCAACTGCCAACATTTCAAGTCTTGTATGGGTACTTCAGAACATGTTATAGGAAGAAAGCAAAGCTTACTAAAACTTTATTTGTACTAACTGTATAGTGAATGTAGAAGGGATGGATTATGAAATGGAATGCAAATTTACCTGGAATCGGGACAATATCGTCCCCTTGATGGAGAACCCATGCTAGAGCTAGTTGAGGAGTGGTACATCCATGCTTAGCAGCCAAGTTTGCAACACGAGCATATAGGAGTTTGTTTTTGTCTAAGTTCTCTCCAACAAATCTTGGATGCATAGGCTATCAACAAGAAATTGACAGTTAAATCATAAACCCAGTTAAAATGAGGAAAAACCTTTGTAGGAAAATAAACAGAATTCGATGTTCTCTTTGAATTTCTTATGGACACGAAGAATTAAAGGTAGGAGTGTAGACAAACTGTAACAACATACCAACACACTATCTTTAGGCAAACTATCTAAAACTGCCTTCCCTCCGAAGAACCCACGACCAAGAGGACTATATGCCACTATCCCAATACCAAGCTCTCTGTGAATTGAAAGGCAATATTGGGCATGTGTGAATCAGATGAACCTCAAACTGTTTAATCAGTAGATGATTATAGACTGAGAAATGAGATAAGAGCAGTAGATCATATCTTACCAAAACTAAAGGACTACTTTGGAGTTCGGAAAATCTAATATTTCAGCATGATAAACTATATGTTTCAGAACCAAGCAAGAGACTTTCATGTTCCTAAAAACAGAACCCTTCACTTTCTTGGAAAACTATTAAAGTCTTTCACAACAATGCATTTGTTTCAAAAACTAAAAGCATAGAAAGCTAGGTGTAGACATACCGACAAAATGGTATTATTTTTTGTTCAATACCACGACTCCATAGAGAATATTCCAACTGTATGGCAGTGATGGGGTGAACCGCATGAGCCCTTCTTATTGTTTCTGGGCTGGCTTCAGATAAGCCTATATATTTGATTTTTCCTTCTTGAACCAACTCCCTGAGTTCCCCCATCTACCTTGCAAAAAAGAAATTCCAACTCAATCAACAACCAGATTAAGTGCATTTCAGTTGTAGGAATGAAAACAGTAACTCACAATAAGTTTGTGGGACTTACAGTGTCCTCTATAGGCACAGATGTGTCCACTCGGTGCTGGTAGTACATATCAATATAGTCTACATCTAGGCGCTTCAGACTAGCTTCACAGCATTCACGTACATACTCTGGTCTACCATTAACCTCGTATCTAACTTCCCCAAGCACAGTTGTGCGGCTTATGCCAAACTTCGTCGTTAACTGAACTTTTTCTCGAGGAAGCTGTTTCAATGCCTGCAAATATTGAACAAACTCTGAAATCTAGAATATAAAACAGAATTCATAGGTACCTTTCTCTCACTACAAACACATTCCCACTAATATCTAGTCCTATTGAATTAAATTCCCCTACTTCAGCTGGTTTAATAAACCCAAGCTTGTTTTTGCTCTATTAATAGTCAATTAGCCTACTTTGAATCTGTTTATGTATGACAAAAGAGAGATTTCAGGACCATGAGGCAATTAAAAATGAACTAATATTGTCTAATTTCTTTCTCTCTTCTTTTCTTTTCTTTTTGTTTTTTTTCCTTCTTTGCTTGTGTTTCAAGATTAGAGACCAAAAAAAAAAAAATAATACCTTCCCAACCATGACCTCATTGTCATGATTATCTCCATAGAGGTCTGATGTATCAAAAAGAGTGACTCCTTTAGTAAAAGCATCCTTAATTATTGAACATCCAACTTCATGAGGGAGAGGAGTGTTGTATACTCCAGAGAGTCCGGCGCAACCAAAACCCAATCTGGAAACCTTCAAAAGGGATAAAATAAAGGATAATTATCATTCAGAAATTACAAATGTAGGAACTGTGGAGTGCTCATTTGATAAGTAATAATGTTATAAAAACTATAATCTACTAAATTTCAAAGAAAAATATTCAAACACTGTGATTTCGTTTACGTATGATCCGAGTAACATACTAAAACATTGCCAGGTTTACTGCCAACTTTCTTTTTACAAATCCATAAGCCATCAACAACTTCACTAGACAAAATTTTATTTCCTCTGCTTCTTGGGCGGTTAGCTTGGATTTCAGAGTGAACCCAAATACTAGAAATGGTTGAAAAAGGTTTTACTAATAAATTAATTAAACCTGTATGTGAAATTTGAATCTAAACACAAATCCTTTCATACTTTTTCAGCTATTGAAAGCCCTAAGAACAAGTTTTCTCGATTTTATAATCAAACTAATGTTTTTTACTTAATATAATCTCTTGAGTTTCTAAATCAAATCAATATTTTTTCTTTGTTTTTTGTTAGTTGGTTGTGTTGCTCTTAGCACTGATTAATGGAAGACAGGAATCAGTAAAAGATTGACTAAAGGTAAACGATTTTACCCATCAAAAGTTGCTTAGAGCTTTGCAAATCATCATTCAAGAGAGAATTGAAGTTGAAAAACAATGAACAAAAATGATCATCAAATTAGATTAAAGTGAGAGAATGAAGATAGAAGGGAAGGGTTTTAATTACCTCTAATCCTTGGTTTCCCAATTTCACTCTTGCAATCTGGATTTGGGGCTTCTCTTCTTCCATTTGTTTCTCTCTCTCTCTCTCTAAAAAACAGCTCAGTTACTTACTAGTTTCCACTTTCAACTTCCACTAATAAAGAGAGCTTTTAAAACCATTTGTTTCCCACATTTGTGCATCAAAAGCTTTGATGCTGATTCCTCTGTGGTCTGATGTGGCATATTATTTGGTTGGTGCACTTTTTTTTAAGGAGGTCAAGACTGATAATGTCCTGTAATTAAATTTGTTACTTAAGTAGTTTTTCTTTCTATAATGTGGCAACTTCTATACTGTGGCAACTTCTTTGTATTGTGATTGTTCTTCTTCTTTCTTATGTTTGTAGTAATTTTAACGCTTCTCGCACCATCCTGCATCTACGCCCTTGTTATGTGGTTGTCATAACTATTGTAAGTGATTGTAATTCAAATTTTATCAATACAACTTTTTTACTAATGCCTGGTACATCTTATAGATGATTCAAATTGGGACCTTCACCTGCCGCTTGTGTTTTGTATTTTTGTAAAGCATGCCGTTCAGAATATATTCCCAAAGGTAGGTATAACACCCAATGTCACCAACCAAAGTACTATAAATGTGACGTGATCTAATAGTAAATTGGATCTAGGTCTAATTTATGGCCCATTAAATTAAGCAGCTCTTGGAGGCTACAAGAACCATTCACCTTCCTAGGCCTAGTTCAGACATTGTGAGCCCAACAAGCTTGATTATGTTAACCAGGAAAAAAAATCAAAACCAAATGGAAGAAGAGTCGGAACATGAGAATATATTAGATCAGAATGATCATCTAGCCTCCGGTTCCTAACTGGTTCCCATTTGGTACTGAAATATGGAGAATGGAAACCCAAAGAATTCTGGTCAGGTTTGATTTGGTCAGTTGATAAACCGGTAAGTTCGCAACCTCATTTTGTCCCACAATTTGAGTTTTATTTTAGTGGAGAAGATAAAAGAAAAATAGAAAATGAAAAAAAAAAAAAAAAAGTAAAAGCGACAATCAAATGGCTAGATGTGACTCATCATCAAACAGATTGCTGCGACCGGTTGTTGTAAGAGCCGGGGCAAAGTTGTATTGGTCATGTCAAGCCCGGCCCAACATTAGACCTGGGTCCTTGGGGGACTTGTCCACTGGGATGCAGTACAAAACAAAACGTCAACCCAATTAAACTGAGAAAGTTCAAAGCATAACCATTTAAACCCAAAGTTAAGCGGTCAAGATACTTCAAAACCGCGTTAACCCTAACTACTAACTACTATTAAGCAATTAATAAAGGAAACGAAGAGCTTAATAATAAAGTAGGTCATTTGCTTTCAAGCTTTAAATAAATTAAAAAAAAAAAGCACAAATAATGTATCCATGTCAATTGTCACACGTCCATTTTATTGCCGCATCTTCCGCCCGCTTTCATGTTTTAAACTTTGAAACAACGAAAGCATGGGGGACCCATGAGTTTCTTTTTCCATCTTGAGATTGCTACCCCAAAACTTGCTTGGCGGGGTTAAAACATGGCCCATGGCCATGCACCTTAGCCACTGTGAGCTAATGTCATGTCTTTTTTTTTATATAAAACTGAAATTAAGCTCTATAATTAACTTTGAAAGATGTATATATAGTTATGGAATAGAACTGGCGAAGTAGTAAAACGTCCCTTAGTTCGATTAAGTACCGCGTCTCTTCTATCCATTGGATTCAACAACCATTTCGCTCCTTTAATTCAGATAGTGTTTGGTTCGTGATTTGGATAACATTCATTGATTTTGAATATGAAGGGATCAAAAGAAATAATGAAAACAACATGTATTCAATCAGGTCATGTTAAAAACACAATCCGTATTCTGATATGTTAGTTTTGGACCTGAAGTCCTGGTGCATTGGTTTTGTACATAATCTATGTGTAATATTTTTGGGCCCATAGCCGAATTCCATTAATTCAACAATAAAATTTTTGTGCTTAATTGAGGGATCAAACCCTAATAAAATACTTAAGCGCAATAGGCCGCCTAAGCATACTTGTGAAAGTACATGCAATAAATGCATTTAGTTCAAAATGCTGTTACTTTTTGACTTAGTTAATTGAATAGGTTGTGGGTTTAAAATTCACGACTGTAGTACTACTTTTTTTAAAAAAATGATAACAAAATTTATCTCATTTTATTAGAGGACCATGCACAATTCAGAAGCATCTTTGTACTCTTTATTGTCTATCGATCCCCGATTGATCATCTGCAGCTTGTAAATTGGCGCGATTTTTCTTCCTTCCATACTTTGATAATGGCCGTTTTTTATGCATTGATCACGTCCTTTTCTTTTGCATAGCTTGTACTTGTAATTAAATAATACTTAGTCTATAAATAAAAATATAACATAAAAAACAGAATAAAATTATATCAAATAAAAATAAAGTAAATTCTTTTAAAAA
This sequence comes from Macleaya cordata, assembly GCA_002174775.1. NCBI lineage: Eukaryota > Viridiplantae > Streptophyta > Magnoliopsida > Ranunculales > Papaveraceae > Macleaya > Macleaya cordata. The sequence goes on along the minus strand of MVGT01003118.1, from coordinate 1,161,476 downwards.
AATTCTAAAAACTCAAAAGAAGAGGTCATATAAAGTCACATCTAAAGTGATCAAAGCCGTATTTACATAGCTTATTATAATGCAACCTTCATAAACTTAAAACTTATCTTAAAATCTAAAAGAACGTGAATTTGAAAATGTCATACGTGCTCACCAACTCCCCGTCCAAAATGTGCTGCAATGGGGTTGACTTAATCAATTAATAGAATCTTATTAATTGATTATTTGATTGTGTATAAAATTAGACAAGTTTTTTTTTATTTAAATTATTTAATTTGTAAATGGGCCTCATTGATGTCGAGTTTCTAAGAATGCGTTCATTGGATTACGACCTAACAACTAAGTAAATCCACAAGTGGATCTAATTTTGTTTTCATTACTTTGATTTGGTCCTTTTTGTGTTCTAGGTAAAGATGGGGATACCACCCTTCACCAATTTTTCACATCCAAATAGGGAATTGTTGAAGACTGTAAAAATCTTGATGAGCAGTCTAACGAAAAAGAAGAAGTCTAATTAATGGGAGATATGTGGCCCACAGATTTTGAGCCAATACTTTCACCAACCTTTTTACATGTGTTTACCTACCTAATTCTTACTTGTTGCCACATACTTCATAGAGGGGCACGTTATTTATAGCCAAAATCTTACATGTGTCATCCACCTTATTCTCACACTTAACTTACTTCACCTACATGTGGATGATCCATGAGTTGTGTTTTCGTTTAACCTCATCGTTCATATTAAAATTTATATTTGGATCATCTCTACATAGATTCAATAGTCCGATGGCTTTTTTTATTATTTACTTTTAAGAAAAAGAGATGTATAATTTTTTTTTTCTTTCGAAAATTGAACAATTTTCCATATCTAAATAAAATTATAATAATGCTTCTTTAATATATGCATGCATTTCTTTAACACAAACAACATGTAAGAAATAAATCAAGAGTAGGTAACACATGCGGCAACACATGTTCATTGAGCTCGTAATTTTTATGAGTTGCGCTTGTTGTATACTGAAAATTCACATCACAATAACTTGTATGCAAATTTTTAATATTTTTTTTATCATGTGTTTGACTGTTTGGTGGAAATGGGGGGTTTTCCACTTTCTAAAAAGTCAATTATTTTCAAAGTCTTATTCAATTTTTGCAACACTTCTTTTTTTCATACAATTATTCATATCAATTTTGATGATAGAAATTTTGATATTTCAGCTTAACAACTATAAATTAAATAGAGGTGAAAATTTAAAATATGTTGTTGATGATGTAGAATTAACAACACAATTATAAAGTAGCTTATCAAATTTAAAGAACGATATACAATTTAATAAAATGTTGGACTGAAATATTCCTCGCCTTAGAGCGTCCACAATGTTGTAGGGTAAAAAGCTATTTTACCCTACCGTTTTTTAGCCTACACGACCCACATCCACAGTGGGGAGTGTTTTAAAAAAATTTAAAAAATTAATAAAAAACTTAAACTGAGGACAAAATTGACATTTAAAAAATATATATATATTTTAAAAAGCCAGGCGTGGTCCCTGGACCACGCCTGGAATCAAACGTAGTGTTAGCACTACGCCTGGTTTTTATAATTTTTTTTAATTTTTTTAATTTTTTTTAAAATTTTTTATAATTTTTATAATTTTTTTATAATTTTTATAATTTTTTTATAATTTTTTTAAAATTTTTAAAATTTTTTAACCCATCAATTAAAAAAAAATTTAAAAAATTTAAAAAAAAAAAAAATTTGGGCGTGGAGCTATCTCCACGCCCAAATTGGGGCGTGGAGATTGCTCCACGCCCCATGCAATTTTAAAAATTTTAAAAAAATTGGGGCGTGGCTTTACCTCCACGCCCCGTTTCAAACGCCATCATACCTCTACGCCCCATTTCGGACGTGGTGCCAGATCCACGCCCCGTAAAATAATTTGCAGATGAGTCTGGAGAAGGCCAATTTTAGCCTATCTCCGAGCCTCGTAGGCTAAAATTCTTATTTTAGCTTACCCACTGTGCAAGTGGGATAAGGTAAAATCCAAATTTACCTTACCACTGTGGATGCTCTTATTGATTATATTTTTACTACATTGGCGTCCGATGAGAAACAAATGAGATCATATACAATTCAAAATAACCATAGAACTACTATGAAATTAATGAGGGTTAGTTAGTAAATTTAAGCGTTAGAAAATCCATAAAAACCTTATTAATAAATGACTTCGTCTTAATAATAAAACCATATCGAGAGAGACAAGACAAGAGAGAGGTTCGCACGTCTATAGTCTCCGTAAGATCATAACGTGCCACATGGCAGATCTAGAAGATGTGGATCCCATGCCGACGTGGCAAATGAGTTTCACAGAGGTTTGGGGATATAGAGAAGCGCGAAACAAGCGCGGTGAGGCCGTCCGAAAACAGGCTAACAGAAGCCCCTTCCTTTCCTTCGCCTTTCTTTCTCAACCGAAGTCGCGTTTTCTTAGCGAAATCCATTTTTAGGGCAAAATAAAGTAAAAGATTACACAGGAAAAAGAAAAAAGAAGAAACAGCTGAGACGAAGAGAAGAGATAGAGAAAGAAACAGCAGCAATAGACAGATCACACGCCTAACAAACAAAAAAGATCAGATCTTGCTGATTTTGTTTGTTCTGTTTAACCGATCGATCTGTTTAATTGATCGAACTGCTCATTCTCAAGTCTGATCGATTTTCCTTTTCTCTTTATACACAAATCTATAAAATTTTTATTTTTTTTTGTGAAAATTTTTTAGCTGAGAAATTAGGGAGATATTGGTGAGAGAAAGATTTTGAGCATTGAAATCCTTCTAGATCTTTCTAGGAGGCTCCGATCTAGGGTTTTTAGATGGACCATCGGAGGAGGAGCATCCACGGATGACAATCTCACATGTTTCAATCTTCTCGGAAAACAATGAAATGGGTTACATTGCTTAAGGACATCAAAGAAAAGGTCGGACTTTCTCCATCTCCTTCTACCTCATCTTCTCCTTCTCCTTCTGGAGAATCCACCGCGTCATCGTCTGCCAGAAATGACTTTTCAGCGTCGTCCCCTACAAGGTTTGATTTTTTCTTCACCTCTGTTTTATTTTTTAATTTTTTTTTGTTTTGTTTTGTTTCCCCCTTCTTATTTTTGTAAATATGTAATTTTGATCAATAAAACGCTCATCAACTTGAAGCATTGTTTGTGTGATTTTGATGAACACTCTCTTTCCGGTTAAATTTTCAGAGAATCAAACTAAAGTTGTGATCTTTAAGTGTCTCTAGTTGTTTAGAATAAGTAATGCGAAGGTAAAATTAATAGTTTGACAAGTTCAGAGAGTTTTATTAGGTTTGAAGACAAAATGGTGTTTTTTTTGGCGTACTTACCGAGGATCACCTTAATTAGTATTCAATTTTGGAGTATGGATTTTGTTTACAGAGCAGAAATGGCACTTAAGAAAACTATAGGTCTGCAATCAAGTCTCCTTGGTTGCGTGTCTTAGTGATTAGGTTATAGAACTATCTATTGTGTTCGCACTAGTCGCAATGTACTAGATGGAGTATGAAAGATTTGAATAAATCAAACTAAACCACAAGATGGTACGTTGTACAACTAGACCTTCAACTTTAGATATTTTAGACAACAGTGGGACCTGAGCAGCTTGCCTTATGCACATCTTTGCCACTTATTCACCATAACAACCAGTGACATGAACAAGCTTTGCGTGCTAGCTGGGCATGCTTTGTCCATGGGGCGTTAGCATCATCTGCTTGCCAGCTAGGCACATAAGGTTTGCCTGTTAAGGTTCCTGATGAGGCTTCAACACCATCCACAAGCCTTTCAGGTACCTCGGCTGTGTCTGGTAATGCCACCTGGCATCTCGTTGTTGATACACAGACAACCCATCACATTGCTTTTAGGATGCCTTTGTGATCATACCATTGCCATGAGCTCAAGAACAGCTCAAAATGGGGTACCTAAGGGACTAAGGTTTGGACGCTGCACAAAAGCTAAGTAGTTAATTTCGGTGATTTATCTCCGATAAATCATGTCTATGTATGCTTACACGAACACATTTTATCGCCATTTCATATCGGGTCGAGATTATCGGCCGATACATCCCATTACAATAACATATTGGCGATATTATTCGGCCCCAACAAAATGCGAACTTAACCCCTTCTTTAAAATTTTAAATACAAAAACCCCTGATTTAGTATTAATTTTGTTGATTTGTGGATCTTTAGTATTAATTTTTTGGTAATTTGATATGTTTATATATACGGCCGATAAATTCTGATATATCCCGTTAATTCAGTACATATCGCTTCTTACTTCTTGACCGATAAGCATCCGATAACGAGTTAACTACTTAGTACGGAAGGGACAACTTGAGAGCTGTTGCTTTCACCTGAAACCTGAAATTCATTCTTGACAATAGTTCATTTTAAAGACCAATATCAATTCTTTCTATCAACATCAAAATTTGATACCGATTTGGGAATTGGTTAGTATCAAGATTAAAACTAGATGTAGGTCGAGAGTTAGGTGTTTTTGTCAAGTCACTGGAAAACTCATTAGTTTATGAGACTCAATCACCCGATATCTATTGAGGCCTAGATTGAAAATAGATGTCCGAGGCACATGTTACAGCTTATATTGTAGCCATCCATTTTATGCTTGAAGGAACCTACACTAGAATGAATCAACTTCAAACAAGTAATAGGTTTTATTAACTAACCACTTAATCCCGGCTACCACATTTAAGAAGGGAAGTAAGCCCTGAATATACCTGCTACCTACTAGCCAATGTTAACTAGTTTTTTTTTTCTTGATGAGTGTGAACCTCTTCGTTGTAGGTTTGTCTATGTATATACATAATATAGGACATATATATTTTTCTTATAGATATAGCATCCTGAAAAAGAGTTCCAAAGCGAACCACGACCCAAAACTATAAGTAGTTTGGAAAGAAACCAGTTGGAGGTTTTGCGAATGAAATTGACCACAATAACTATAAGTAGTTGTTGTGAGGGTGGATTATAGCTTTATCATATGTCAGGGATACAAATGATTTGGCAGAGACCTGAGCAAAATCTGGTATACATAGAAACACTTCTCCTGGGGAACTCTCTACACTAAAATTTCCATATCTTTGTTCTATCTGCTTTTTCTCGCTATTTTCTCTCTTCCAACATCAGGTAAAGTTTATAATTTTGTGAGAAAGGTAAAGTTTATATTGACTTCCTTTTTCGATAATTACGTCGTTTCCTGCAACTGTGATTTGAATGTTGACCCATTTTGTTATTAAAGCTCATATTTGGAACTACTTATACGGAAGTAATATAAGATCCCTTGATGGTATTTAGTTAGTTATAGATTATTGATTGATTGGGAGTTCGTTTACTGCATACTATCTTTCTACTGTACATCTTCTTATTAGGAGTGGGAGGTGAAAGAGAACATGGAAAGATTTGTGCTGATTTCGTGTTGGACTGATTGTCTGCAAATCTATCAGATGGTGCCTATGTTGTTGTTTAGGGCTTGAAGCAGGTTCACAGTAGAGCTTATCAACCCTTGTGCACTGTGATGTCATTTTCAATTTTGTCTGTTTTTTCTCAGCCAAAATGCATACTTTAGTCCTGTTACTGTATACTTTTTTGGGGTTTCATGTACATACAACAAAAGCTTCATTCATGTGTTTGATGTACATTTGGAACAAGTCAAATCTTCTTATCCTGATGTGTCACTTCAATTTTCTCACTTCATTTTTTCCCCTATTTGGATGTGCTAGTTTATATGGAATGGATTTAACTTTCTTCTGCGTCTTTCTGCATAAATGTTGTGTTATAAAAGCCTGATGACCTCTGACACTTGTTTTATGTCTGTTAAAGCAGAGACAAACATGAATTGGAGCTGGACTTCAAGAGATTTTGGGAAGAGTTCCGGTCGTCCAGCTCTGAAAAGGTTTTAGCTTTATGTGATATGTGGCTGATTATATATCTATTATTATAATTGTTTTTCCATTGCCAGCATTTTGAGTGCTAATAGCTTTGCATATCTTCTGTGCAGGAGAAAGAAGTGGCCTTAAACATGGCTGTAGATATTTTCTGTAGATTAGTGAAGCAGAATGCTAATATAGCTCAATTAGTTACCATGTAGGTGCTCTGTTCTTCCACCCTTTTCAATTCTGTTAACCTTAGCCTTGTCTAATGCCCCATTGTATTTATGAAATTGTTTCTTGTAGGTCAAATTTCTTTTATTTATTTATCTATTTATTTATTTTTGTATTCACTTAGTATTTTTGTTACTGGATTCATGAAAAGGTAATCCAATATTTGCAGGATGCAGTACAACATTATATTTAAATCTTTCTAGTAAGCATATTGTACATACTCTAAGCTTTGGATCACTTGGTGGCATTAAGAGTTTTTTCTGCGCTATCCAAAGTAGTTTTTTTTTTTGGGTGCTTAAGTACATCTGAACTAATGGTGCTGGCAATAGAAAACAATAACATCTATGAAAATCAGTTTTAAGCAGCAGGAATGCTCTTCATTTTATTATTTAGTTAATCTTCAATTCTTAGAAGTTCTAATACTTTAGTTGCTGAACTCTGGAGCAGTTGAAGTATCAAACTGAAGCAATTATTCAGGAACACTCTTGGACCGCAGTTAGTTGTTTGACATAAAGTCTGGAAAGACATGGGTAAACATGGGTAAACATTGGTTTTTGACACTCTAAAGGGTCAAGAAAATGGGACACAATAGGGCAGTAAGGGTGCATTTTTCTATGACATCATTGGGTTTGGGACAATCGAGTGACAAAAAAGCAGAAGATCCCGAACCTTTCTATGAGGAAAAAGAAGAAAAGAAAAGAAAGAAGATCCCAATTGTAAAAATTCCACTGCAAATCTCCTGAGAAGCTATAAAATATGGGTCAAAGCTAAGGGAAGCTAGAAACTAGCCAACAATTATTGTTAGGTAATTGCAAGTAATCACTTAAGCACTAGAACATTTAAAAACCAGTCATGAACCACAAAAAAAGGGTTCCAGAAGCACTTGAATCTGAGGTTATCCATTATTTGAACAGTAACAATTTTAGGCTCGAACTTCAATTTATTTAACAGAGCTGCAAATTGAAAAACCTTATTCCATCATCCTTGCAACTGATAATGGAATACTATTGTCTACTGGGCAAGGTGGACCTTTTGCACCCTTTTGGAAAGACACTAAAGCACGCTCTTGAGTAGACATTTTGGTATGCTGGGCATGTTTTTGTATTTGGGTTCATGCTATTATGTTTAAAGTCATATTTGTGCATTTTTAGATTTACTCTTTCATAAGTGATGTAGTACATGTCATCTAATGCCTTAAAAAAAGGGGAGTGGGGGAGATGAATGGGTCTTTATGTAGATGTTTCAAGAAATGGGTGCATCTTCAATTATTGTGTTTTTGTGGCTTTCTGTGAGATTGACTTGCTTCCTACATGCAACTTAACTGAATTTTAACTGTTGCAATCCACAGGTTAGTTGAAGCTCATATATTCTCCTTTGTTGTGGGAAGAGCCTTTGTAACAGATATTGAGAAGTTGAAAATTACTAGCAAGACAAGATCTTTGGATGTTGTGAAAGTCTTAAGCTTTTTTTCAGAAGTCACCAAGGTCTGTCTTTCAATGACTAGATGTTTCTAGTTTCATATCGTATGAAGCATTATCTGATTGAATGTTCATGAATGCTCTTGTGCAGGATGGCTTAAGTCACGGTGCAAATTTATTATATGCTGTGGAAGTCCTTGTATCTGGGGTAAGCTGCTTTCTTAGGGTTTATATGTTCATATTCTATATTCTTTATTAGCTTCAAGGAGGTAGTTCTAATCTGGGTACTATATTTCATCTCTCTTTTTCATCATTTCTACCTTAGTTAAAATTCTGTATCTATTTTTTCCTGTTGTTATGAAACAATCTGCACCATCTAGCATTTTTTTTTTTTGAAAATCTCCATCGAACATATTCATGAGGCCATATTGGTCTATCTCTGCCTTGGTTTTATTTTAGATGATCAACCCTAGGGTTGTCACTGTCAAGCACATGCCAGATAGTATTTTTGACATCTATATCCTATTTAATCCTCAATCTTGTTAGCATCCACACTCATTATATGTATATATATATATCGGCAACCAAGGTTTGGTAGCCAATTTTAGCACAAGGTTTTTTGTGGGGCCCAATAGTAATGATTCAATGGCTATTTTTTTGTGAGAATGTTCTACTCACCACATAGATCATCTTCACAAAAAATCACAATGTTCTAAAACTTCTAACCCCTTAAAAAATTGGGTGATTTGTAATCCGTCCATAAAAATTGTTAATTTGAACCAACATTTGATGGTGTTGGAAGTATTAGAACCAAGTGATTTTATACAAAAGTGATCTATGTGGTAAGGAGATCATGTTCACACCCTTGAATCATCTCCATATAGGCCCACAAAAAACCTTGTGCTAAAATTGGCTACCAAACCTTGGTTGCCGATCCTAACCCATATATAAATCAAACATATTTTATGTAATATGGTAAAGTTCGACATTTTTGATGCCAAACTGTGTATTTGAAGTATTTCATGTTTGATATACTATATGAGTTGACTTACATTGATAACTTGTAATATTATAAGATTATGTTGATCTGTTCCATTCTCCAAATTTGAGAATACCTTTACTGTTAACAGCCGACTGACAAGCAATCGCTGCTCGATTCTGGGATTCTATGCTGTCTCATTCATATTCTTAATGCTCTTTTGGTCCCTGATGGGACTAGTCAAAGGCAGCTGGCAGCCAACACAGAAGAATCGATTTCACTGGAAAAAGGCCATGATGGGGATGGCAGCAAAGTCCGCCGGCTTGAGGTAGCTCTCTCTTTATGATTGCACATACTCTAAATTTATGCCTTTTGGGACTTCTGATAAACATTTTTTGCTTGGGTTTATGGGAAGTTTTTTGTGGCACAAGGTTTGCTTGCCTTTTTTTATTGTCATAAATTTGTCCTAGTAATTTGTTCTGTTATTTTATCAATTTTTTATTTTTTTTTTGTTCTGTTAGGTTTCAGGTACAATTTTAATTCGGTAACTAAGCAATTTGTAGTCTTGCTTTCAGGCTTTCAAGTTTCCTCTAGTATTACATCTTCAAGTCACATATACTCTTCCCTCTAGTGGTGCAATAAGATGTTAATTTCTTTGAATTACAAGAGCATGGAGTGAATGACTTGGGAAAGTAACACAATTGTATTAAAAGGGGGGAGAAGCTTTGCTTTACTAGAAAACAATAAACTTGTGAGGAAAGGCCTCACTTGGTTTAGGAAGTAATTCCAAACCAAAAACCAGGTTGTATGACGTGGGCCACATGGCTAAGAAAATCTTAGGATCTATTTGGACTGCATGTTCTCTTATTAAAATTGTACTTCCATGCTATGAAAAGGTTTTTGGTTGCATTTGCAGAATGTTGCATGCAGATGGTTGATGTGGTTTGTGCTTTGAAAACATCATAACCACCACATTAATGTGGTACCTTTGTAGAGCTATCAAGCAGAAATAGGGTGTTCACTAACTCACTGTGAATCTTTGATCATGCAGGTAGAGGGAAGTATAGTTCATATCATGAAAGCATTGGCAAGCCATCCTTCAGCTGCTCAGAGTTTGATTGAGGATGACTCACTTCAGTCACTGTTTCAGATGGTTGCAACTGGGTCTCTGACTGTTTTTTCTCGATTCAGGGAGGGTATTGTTCCATTGCATACCATTCAGCTTCATCGACATGCCATGCAGGTAAATATGCAATTACATACATTTGCAGCAAGAAATGAAGTGTCGTCGAGAACAGAGAAATAAAAATTCTATTTCCATTTCACATTGCTAATATTTCAAATTTGTATTTCTTGACTCTTTAAAAAAATTGTATTCTTGATAATTCAAATTTGAATGTTGTCAGAAGATAATTTGTATTTACTCATTTGTTATTTTACAGATACTTGGTCTTCTTTTGGTCAATGACAATGGAAGCACAGCAAAGTACATACGCAAACATCATCTGGTACGAAATATCTTTGTTTTTTTTTTCCCCCCTGCTTTCTGAACAGACACTTTATTTGGAACATAATAGTACTGTATGCATCTTGTTTTTGATGTCCAGCTTCTTTTTTCTTTTTTATTTTCTTTTTGGTTTTTTACATGTTTTATGTATTGAAGCTGAAGAAATAATATGTTTCAGTTTTTCATTTTATGGTGCTAAGGAGTTGTAGTCATGTACAACTAATTTTGCATGCAAGTTAGGTTCTCCATTCTTGGATGTTTCCCAAGCTCCCTATTCTCTATGTTGTCAAAGACTCAAAGCCACGCCTAGGGGTACAGGTAAAATGATTCTCCCTCGCCTAACACCATTTTCCCCAGGTCGGAGGTGAAGGCACCTAGGAGCGGTTAGGCGTTCGCACAAGACAAAACTCACCTTTTTTGCTTCTCTTTTTTCCATTCTTCTTCACTCCAAACTCTATCTAACCTCCTAAAACCCCATTTCTTCCCATCTTCAACTCTAAAACTTCATTAAATCAGTTCTAAACAAGATTTGTGAACTTGTGTGCTTCATTGATTTGTTAATCTATGTCGTTTTATTGCCATTATGCATATAAGTTGTAAAAAGACTCAAAAATATGCATATACGTTGAAATAAGTTTAATAAATCATATGGGAACATGGAGAAGGGGTATCTAAACATACAGGAGGGCACTGTTTCTGGGCGATGCCTAACCCATCGTCTTGCCTCACCTCACCTCACGCCTCAGACAACCTAGCCTATTCTAATGGTTATTGATGTGTGAAAGCTGCAATTCCTATCACAAAGAAAGTTGAAAGCTGCAATTGCTGGAACTTAAAGTTTTCATTTGGTTTCTTTCCTAGCTTGCTTGCAACATCCTGTTTCAACAATGGGCGCCACATGTTACCTAAGAGAAGACGAGATGTTTTGGATTCTTCTTTTTTTTACTTCTAGTTCTTTAGTGGTTTTGTTAGGGAATAAGGAGTTGCTTGAAGGACACCATTTACTGAAATGGGACAAAATCAATAGGAATTTTTGGGAGAGAAATCTGTTGAGGGAGAGAGAGGTTTCTGTTAAAAGAGTGCACTAGTCTTTTGCTATGGACATATTCACCAGGTTCAAGGGATAAAAAAATATTAGCCAAGTTCCATTAAACTACATAGAAATTGTGTTTCTTCCTACGCAGGAGAGCATTGATAACGTACTAACTGCAGTCCTTTGTGGGAATTTGTTTTGAATCTTGTGTTATCACTTTATATTTCCGATTACTGTGATAGGTTTATTGAATGCCGATTCCAAGTTTATTCTTTTGGTTTCAGTTGGTGGAAAACATTATCTTTTTCTGTCCTAGAAATTCCTTACCTAGTGATTTGCTGGTATTCTTTCCAGGTAAAAGTTCTTTTGATGGCTGTTAAAGATTTCACTCCTGAGAATGGCGACTCTGCATACACTATGGGCATTGTAGACTTGCTACTTGAATGTGTAGAATTGTCATATAGACCTGGTTAGTGTCCAGTTTTCTCATTTTAAAGTTGTTTCTCGTTGTCTTAATAGAAAGCTTATGGCTTAGCAAAATCTGTCTGGTTTTGGATTGCCCCTGATTTCATGATAATTCATTTTGATTTTAGAAGCTGGTGGCATCAGCCTCAGAGAGGATATACATAATTCCCACGGCTATCAGTTTCTTGTTCAGTTTGCATTGATACTATCCAGCCTGCAGAAAAATCAGGGTATTCAGTACTCTAATTCCAAGCTATCTTATGAGGAAACTTCTGCTTCAGATGGTTCACGTACATCTTATAGTGTAGGAAAACATGATTCCACATCCAGAGGGGACAGCTCACCACGACAACTTTCTCCATCGCTGTCCAGGTTGCTTGATGTTCTTGTTAATCTCTCACAAACAGGTCCGACTGAGCATACTGGATCAGTTGGAGGCAAAGGCCCCAAATCTACTCATAATAGCAAGGCTACTGGCCATGGAAGAAGTCGTACGTCATCTGCTGATAGGCTTGGTGATGAAATTTGGGAGAAGGACAATGCTAAAGTCAAAGATCTTGAAGCAATACAGATGTTGCAGGATATTTTTCTCAAGGCTGACAGCATAGAAGTGCAGGCTGAAGTATTAAATAGAATGTTTAAGTTATTCTCAAGTCATATTGAGAACTACAGGTTGTGTCAACAGTTGCGGACAGTGCCTCTCTTCATCTTAAATATGGCAGGCTTTCCTTCTTCATTACAGGAGATAATCTTGAAAATTCTAGAATACGCTGTAACTGTTGTGAATTGTGTTCCTGAACAAGAGTTGCTTTCTCTTTGCTGCTTATTACAGCAACCAATAACATCTGATTTAAAGCGCACCATTCTTTCCTTCTTTGTGAAATTATTATCCTTTGATCAGCAGTTTAAGAAAGTTCTTCGAGAAGTTGGTGTTCTGGAAGTTCTGTTAGATGACTTGAAGCAGCACAAGATTCTATCCGGCTCAGAGCAACAGAGTAGAAGCTCCAGTGAACTTGAGAGGAAATCTAGTTCAAGCAGCTTCAAGAAACACATGGACAGTAAAAATGCTATTATTTCTTCACCCAAGCTCTTGGAATCTGGTTCTGGGAAATTTCCACTTTTTGAAATCGAGGATACGATTACTGTTGCATGGGATTGCATGGTTTCATTGTTAAAGAGAGCTGAGGCCAATCAATCGTCATTCCGGTTATCTAATGGTGTTACCATTGTGCTCCCATTTTTGGTATCTGATGTTCATCGTTCAGGGGTTCTCCGGACATTATCATGTTTGATTATTGAAGATGTTACACAGGTTTGTTGGCTTATTCATCATTTTTCTGCTCACATGCTTACATATGTTTGTTCATTAATAACATGTGCATATCAGTTCACCAGCTAGATTAACGGAATCTAATTTGTAACAGGCTCATTCAGAAGAATTGGGCGCATTGGTTGAACTACTAAAAAGTGGGATGGTTTCAAGTGTTTCAGGATCTCAATACCAGCTTCAAAGTGACGCAAAATCTGACACTTTAGGGGCCTTATGGCGCATCTTGGGGGTTAATAGTTCTGCTCAGAGGGTCTTTGGGGAAACTACTGGATTCTCTCTTCTATTAACTACTCTCCATAGTTTCCAGAGTGATGAAGGACATGCAGATGGCAAATCCTTACTGGCTCACATGAAGGTTTTTACATTTTTATTGCGTGTTGTGACGGCTGGAGTCTGCGGAAATGCTGTAAACAGGGCGAGGCTACATACAATCATATCATCCCAGACCTTTCATGATCTGTTGTCCGAGTCTGGTTTGCTTTGTGTGGATTGTGAGAAGCAAGTAATCCAATTGTTGTTGGAACTTGCACTTGAAATAGTGCTTCCACCGTCCTGTGCACTGACAGATGAGACTGCCCTGTCATCTGATATGAGTGAATCTGGGTCTGCTAATTTTCTTTTGAGTGCTGCATCGGGTTCTTTTACCCCAAACAAGAAGCGAGTGTATAATGCTGGAGCTGTCGGTGTGCTAATTCGTTCTCTGTTACGCTTCACTCCAAAAGTGCAGTTAGAAGTACTAAACTTCATTGAAAAGCTTTCTCATGCTGGCCCTTTCAATCAGGAAAACCTGACTACAGTAGGTGCGAAAATAGAGTATCGTGTGATTTTTCAGTCTCTCTACTCATATTGTTGTGAGTGATCCTCTTATTATTTGCAATTTTCTTGTAATCTAGGTTGCGTGGGACTTCTTCTGGAGATCATTCACCCATTTCTTTCGGGTTCATCACCATTACTTGTCCATGCATTAAAAATTGTGGAAGTGCTTGGGGCATACAGGTTGTTAATGCCTCTGAATGATTGATATTGATCTATTTACATATTTCCAAATGTTTAATTGATATTTAAGCAATTGGGGACTGAAGAACGTGCTTCTGCTTAACAGGTTGTCATCATCAGAGCTCCGAGTTCTGCTTAGATGTATTCTGCAAATTAGGATGATCAGCCCAGGTCACGTTCTTGTTGATATGATGGAGAAATTAGTTCAGATGGAAGATATGGCCTCAGAGAATGTTTCACTGGCACCATACTTGGAGATGGACATGAGCAAGCTTGGGCATGCCTCTGTTCAGGTTTCTTTAGGGGAAAGATCATGGCCTCCTGCTGCTGGTTATTCTTTTATCTGTTGGTTTCAGTATCGAAATCTCTTAAAAGCTCAAGGGAAGGAACCGGAACAGGCTTCAAAGACAGGTCCTTCTAAAAGGAGGAACACCTCTAGTAGGCAACAGCCAAGGGGGCATATTCTTCGAATCTTTTCAGTTGGTGCAGCAGATGATGGAAATTCATTCTATGCAGAACTTTATCTTCAGGATGATGGTGTTCTAACTCTTGCTACCAGCAACTCATCTTCATTATCTTTTTCTGGGTTAGAAGTGGAGGAGGGAAGGTGGCATCACCTTGCCATTGTTCATAGTAAACCTAGTGCTTTAGCCGGACTTTTCCAAGCCAGTGTAGCATATGTTTATCTTAACGGAAAGCTGAAACACACAGGAAAGCTAGGATATTCACCATCTCCAGTTGGAAAATCGTTGCAGGTAACCATTGGGACACCACCTTCTTGCTCGAGTGACAGTGAACTTTCCTGGAGACTTCGTTGCTGCTATCTTTTTGAGGAGGTGCTCACATCAGGTAGCATTTGCTTCATGTATATTCTTGGTAGAGGATATAGAGGGCTCTTCCAAGATACAGATCTTCTGCGATTTGTTCCCGACCAGGCTTGCGGAGGTGGTAGCATGGCCATCTTAGATTCATTGGATATCGAGTTGCCTTTGGCATCTAATATGCAAAAGGTTGATAGTGCTGGCAAACAAGTGACTCCAAAGGCAGATGGCAGTGGGATTGTGTGGGATTTAGAGAGACTTGGAAACCTCTCATTGCAGCTCTCTGGAAAGAAGCTTATATTCGCGTTTGATGGAACATCATTAGAAGCTGTTCGAGCATCTGGTACTTTATCGATACTTAATCTAGTTGATCCAATGTCTGCTGCTGCTTCTCCTATTGGTGGTGAGTAACTTATTTTACCTTTTTTTTTTGTTTTTGTTTTTGATCATTTGTTTTTTACCGAACGACAGTACAGTTTGTTTATTATAGCTTCTGTTCTTTGATTCGCAGGCATACCACGCTTTGGACGTCTTCATGGGGATATTTATATCTGTAAGCAACGTGTAATTGGAGATAGCATACGCACAGTTGGTGGGATGGCTGTTGTCTTGGCTCTCGTTGAAGCAGCTGAGACCAGGGATATGCTGCACATGGCTCTGACATTACTTGCTTGTGCCCTTCATCAGAGTCCTGACAATGTAAAAGACATGCAAGCCTACAGAGGATACCATTTGCTTGCTCTCTTCCTGCATCGTAAAATGTCGTTGTTCGACATGCAGTCTCTTGAGATCTTTTTCCAGATTGCTGCATGTGAGGCTTCTGTGACTGAACCTCAGAAGACACAAGAAATTCAAACCATAGCTTCCCCTGTTGGTGCCATCCGTGAGCCTTGCTATGATGATCTTAGTTTGTCAAAATTTCCTGACGAGCTTTCCTCAGTTGGATCTCATGGAGATATGGATGATTTTTCTGTGCAAAAAGATTCTCTTAGTCATATTTCAGAGCTTGAAAATAATGATATGCCGGCAGAGACATCAAACTGTATTGTTCTGTCAAACTCGGATATGGTTAAGCATGTCTTGTTAGACTGGACCTTGTGGGTGATGTCACCTGTTTCAATTCAAATTGCACTACTTGGATTTCTTGAGCGTCTGGTATCTATGCATTGGTACAGAAATCATAACCTTACAGTCCTGCGGCGAATCAACCTAGTCCAGCATTTATTAGTAACTCTGCAAAGGGGTGATGTGGAAGTTCCTGTTTTGGAGAAACTGGTTGTATTGCTTGGGGTCATCTTAGAAGATGGCTTTTTGGTTTCTGAATTGGAACAGGTCGTCAAATTTGTTATCATGACGTTTGATCCACCTAAAGTGACACAACGCCGTCAAATCATGCGAGAGTCGATGGGGAAGCATGTTATTGTACGAAATATGTTACTTGAAATGCTCATCGACTTACAGATGACCATAGATTCAGAAGAGTTGGTTGAGCAGTGGCATAAGCTTGTTTCATCCAAGTTGATAACATGTTTTCTCGATGAAGCTGTTCATCCGACCAGTATGAGATGGATCATGACTCTTCTAGGTGTTTGCCTTGCTTCATCTCCTACATTTTCACTTAAATTTCGCACCGGTGGGGGTTATCAAGGTCTGGCTCGTGTGCTTCCGAGCTTCTATGATTCACCAGAGGTGTACTACATCCTCTTCTGTTTAATATTTGGTAAACCTGTTTATCCAAGATTACCTGAAGTCCGCATGCTAGACTTCCATGCTCTCATGCCAAACAATGGAAACTATGGAGAATTGAAGTTTGTTGAGTTGTTGGATCCAGTGATTGCTATGGCAAAATCTACATTTGATCGGCTGAGCATGCAGTCAATGCTTGCCCATCAAACTGGTAATCTTTCACAGGTTGCTGCTAGTCTTGTAGCGGAGCTTGCTGAAGGGACAACAGATACGGCAGGAGAGCTTCAAGGTGAAGCTCTAATGCACAAGACTTATGCAGCACGCCTTATGGGTGGGGAAGCAGCAGCTCCTGCTGCTGCAACTGCAGTCCTTAGGTTTATGGTTGATTTGGCGAAAATGTGCCCTCCATTCTCAGCTGCATGCAGACGAGCAGAGTTTCTTGAAAGCTGTGTGGATTTATACTTTTCTTGTGCAAGGTGTGACTGGTGATTCCTTTTGGTATTAGATGAATTATGAGATTTTCATCTGAATTTTGTAGCATTTACTGACATCTGATTTGTTCTTAAGCTCCCCATTGAATCTTTTGCAGTTGTTTGTTTCTCTGAGCAGATTGTTGTGTGCCTTGCAGGGCTGCTTATGCCGTAAAGATGGCCAAAGATCTCTCGTTTCGAACTGAAGAAAAGAACCTAAACGATTCTGATGATTCCAACAGTTCTCAGAATACATTCTCCAGCTTGCCTCATGATCAGGAACAGTCTGGTAAGACTTCCATAAGTGTTGGAAGCTTTCCTCAAGGGCAGGTAAGTACAAGTTCTGAAGATATGCCTGGGCCTCAAAATTATTTGGTGCGTGATAAATCGGAGGAAAAATCCACTTTGTCCCAGAAGGAATCGGGTAGTGAAACTCTTGACCAGATGTCTAGGGCCGCCTCTGGTGCTAATGAAGTTAATTTTCCTCATGTTAATGGCATGCCACTTTCTATTCCCCCTACAGAATCGTTAAGCTCTGCATCTTTAAATGTGCCTGATTCTCCTATTTTTTCTGAGAAATCTATTTCAAAAGTCCCACTCTCTCCCTCACCATCCCCAGTGCTTGCCTTGACCTCTTGGCTTGGCAGCTCAGGCAAGAACGGAGTGAAATCCCAATCAGTTGCTACTCCATCCATGGGATCTTCTGCGTCTGTGAATGAATATGATGCATCTCAGGATTTAAAGTCCACTTCGCAAGGGTCATCATCTGCAAACGCATTTTTCGCTGTTAATCCAAAGCTTTTACTTGAAATTGATGATTCTGGTTATGGTGGTGGTCCATGTTCTGCAGGAGCTACTGCTGTTTTAGATTTCATGGCAGAAGTTCTTGCTGATATCGTGGCAGAGCAGATGAAAGCGACCCAGGTTATTGAGGGCATTCTGGAAACTGTTCCTTTGCACGTGGATGTGGATTCTGCATTAGTTTTCCAGGGTCTGTGCCTCAGTAAAATGATGAACTTCCTCGAAAGGCGTCTCCTGCGTGATGATGAGGAAGATGAGAAAAAGCTAGATAAGAGTCGCTGGTCTCTAAATTTGGATCACTTGTGTTGGATGATTGTGGATCGCATATATATGGGGGCTTTTCCTAAGCCAGCTGCTGTGCTGGGAACCCTGGATTTTTTGTTATCCATGTTGCAGTTGGTCAATAAAGATGGACGTATTGAAGAAGCAGTGCCCACCGGAAAAGGTCTCCTATCTATTACAAGAGGAAGTAGGCAACTTGATGCATATGTACATGCACTTCTGAAAAATACAAATCGCATGATAATGTACTGTTTCCTACCATCATTTTTGATCACCATCGGGGAGGATGACCTACTTTCATGCTTAGGCTTGCAAGTGGAACCTAAGAAGAGTTTATCTTCGAATACTTGCCATGAAGAATCAAAGATAGATGTCTGCACTCTCTTACAGTTATTAGTTGCTCATAAACGAATTATATTTTGTCCTAGCAACCTTGATACTGATCTGAATTGTTGTCTTTGTATAAATTTAATCACTCTTCTTCGTGACCAAAGACGGACCGCACAGAACATGGCTGGGGATATTATCAAGTACCTACTGGTGCATCGCAGGCCAGCATTAGAGGAATTGCTTGTATCTAAACCAAACCAGGGCCAGCAATTGGATGTCCTGCATGGTGGTTTTGACAAACTATTGACAGGAAGTTTACCATTATTCTTTGAATGGTTTCAGAGTGCTGAACAGACGATCAACAAAGTGTTGGAGCATTGTGCTGCTATTATGTGGGTGCAGTATATTGCTGGATCATCAAAGTTTCCTGGGGTGAGGATAAAAGGCATGGAGGATCGTCGTAGGAAAGAAATGGGCAGAAGATCACTAGAAAGTTCGAAAGTAGAGGTGAGACATTGGGAGCTGATAACTGAGCGTAGATATGCACTTGAGTCGGTTCGTGATGAAATGTCAACTGAGTTGAGAGTAATTCGTCAGGATAAATATGGATGGGTTTTGCATGCTGAGAGTGAGTGGCAAACACATCTCCAACAACTTGTGCATGAGAGAGGAATATTCCCTATGCGTAAATCCACCACTACTGAAGAACCGGAATGGCAGCTCTGCCCTATTGAAGGGCCATACAGAATGCGCAAAAAACTTGAGCGGTCGAAATTAAAAATTGATACAATTCAGAATGTTCTTAACGGATGGTTTGAGACCGGGGAAACCGAGCTGTCAAAAACGAAAAATGAGAATAGTTTGGATGCTTCTGAAACTGATTCTGACTCATTTTTTCATCTTTTATCTCATGGAACCAAAAAGAAGTGCTTTGATGGTGGTGATTATGATGAGTCCTTTTTCAAAGATGCTGATAATGTTAATGAAGGAGATACAGCCTCTACTAGGATGGGTTGGAATGATGACAGGGCTAGCAGTATAAATGAAGCGAGTCTTCATTCTGCTCTTGAGTTTGGTGGCAAGTCCAGTGCAGTTTCTGTTCCCATAACTGATAGCATACATGCAAAATCCGAACTAGGTTCTCCAAGACAGTCTTCTTCTGTGAGAACTGATGAAATTAAAGAGACAGAGGATAAGTTGGATAAGGAACTGACTGATAATGGGGAATTTCTAATTCGACCATATCTGGAACCTCTTGAAAAGATTAGATTCAGATATAATTGTGAGCGTGTTGTAGGTCTTGACAAGCATGATGGCATATTTCTCATAGGGGAGCTCTGTTTATATATTATTGAGAATTTTTACATTGATGTCTCCGGATGCATATGTGAAAAGGAATATGAAGATGAGCTGTCTGTGATTGATCAGGCTTTGGGTGTGATGAAAGATGTTACTGGTAGTACGGAATTTCAGGCAAAATCACCTTCTTCCTGGGGTGCAACAGTTAAAACTTTGGTTGGGGGAAGGGCATGGGCATACAATGGCGGTGCATGGGGAAAGGAAAAAGTGTGTACAAGTGGTAATTTACCTCATCCTTGGCGTATGTGGAAGCTTGACAGTGTTCATGAAATTTTGAAGCGTGATTACCAGCTACGTCCAGTTGCTGTTGAGATATTTAGTATGGATGGATGTAACGATCTTCTGGTTTTCCACAAAAAAGAGAGAGAGGAGGTTTTCAAAAATTTGGTTGCCATGAATCTGCCAAGAAACAGCATGTATGCTTCTCAACTCTCTCTCTCTCTCTCTCTCTCTCTCTCTCTCTCTCTATATATATATATATATATATATATATATATATATATATATATAGTTAGGATCGGTTGCCAAGCTTATTATTTATATAAATAAAGTTTGACACTATATATATTGTTCTTCTTTCTGTATGTTGCCATGCAGATCGGTATTTTTTATTATGTTTTCTTACTTTGTTTGAAGCTTTATGTTCCCTTTTCACTTGCTTCTAGTGAATACTTTAATGTTTGACCAAAGTTTGTAATAAATCAAACTATTTATATTTCTGCTACAGGTTAGATACTACTATTTCGGGTTCATCAAAACCAGAAGGTAACGAGGGGAGCCGCCTTTTTAAAATTATGGCGAAGTCCTTCTCCAAGAGGTGGCAAAATGGAGAAATTAGCAATTTTCAGTACCTCATGCACCTCAACACTCTCGCAGGAAGGGGATATAGTGATCTTACCCAGTATCCGGTATATCCTTGGGTTCTTGCGGACTATGAGAGTGAAACGTTGGACTTGACTGATCCCAATACGTTTCGTAAGCTTGACAAACCAATGGGATGCCAAACAGCAGAGGGGGAGGAAGAATTCAAGAAAAGGTTCGCTATAATTTTTACCTTCGGATGTCCTTAGTTCTGTTTAATTGATTTCTTTGCTCTCTTTCATTTTAAAGCTCAGTCATAATGAAGTACTATATTGAGTATGACAATATAAAAAATTTGCGACAGAATGTTGACACAAAAGAGTCTTTATTAATACACACTTGTAGCGTAGAAGTTCGCGTTATTGCGTCTCCTAAGATTATGAGAGGACAAAAATCCAACCCTGAACTGAACTCTTCAGCATGGTCGGTAGCGTTGGCTAACTTTCATGTGCCCAGCCCTTGAACACTTGCTCATTGAACACACTGGAAGTCTCTCTCTTGTGCAAGAGGACCTAAAAATGATATTGCACACTTCAAAGCCTCTCTTAATGCTTTTGTTTTCTCATTAGTCAAGTTTGCCACCCTATAGACCTGAATAGACCACATGATCCGACCTAGATTACTTTTAAACACTCCATTTCTGGCCAGACCAGCACTGCTGGGAATGTTTACTGGTGTTGTGCTTGTTCCTTCCCATATCAAGTGCTTTTCTCAGGGCAAGTCTTTTCCATTTAATGTGCTAGTGTGTTGCTAACTTTTTCTTTTCTCTTCTAATATTTCAGATACGAAAGCTGGGATGATCCAGATGTTCCAAAATTTCACTATGGTTCACATTATTCTAGTGCTGGAATTGTACTGTTCTACCTGCTACGCCTCCCGCCATTTAGTACAGAGAACCAGAAGCTACAAGGTGGTTCGTTTGACCATGCAGACCGTCTTTTTAATAGCGTGAGAGACACATGGTTAAGTGCAGCTGGGAAGGGTAACACATCAGATGTGAAGGAACTGATTCCAGAATTCTTTTACATGCCAGAGTTTCTCGAAAATCGGTTTAATCTCAACCTGGGCGAAAAGCAATCCGGAGATAAGGTTTGTCCGTGCTATTTCAGTCTCTAAATTTGTTGTCTTCTCTTTAATCATTCTTCTCAGTGTCCAAAGGTTGATGTTGCTTGTTGAACACCATAATCTACATTATTTAACTGCAATGATATGTGAGTGATTTCTTTTTTCAGGTTGACAATGTTGTTTTGCCCCCGTGGGCTAAAGGTAGTGCAAGAGAGTTCATTAGGAAGCACCGAGAAGCACTGGAGTCGGAGTATGTGTCTGAAAATCTGCATCACTGGATAGACCTTATCTTTGGATATAAACAGAGGGGGAAGGTATAAATGCTTAAGTCATTCGCTTTTCATCTGATTAGAAACTTGTGATTTATACTTTGATGGTAAAGTACATCACTGTGCCACTCTTCTTCAGTTTTTTTTTTTTAACTTATGAGCAAGGTAGTAACTTTTCTGAATTTTCCCAAAGTTTTAGACACTGAAATACACTTATATTTGTTTTCTGCAAATTTTCATGGAAACGCTACTCATTTTGTGTAATTTCCAAGAAATAGTTCATTCCGCCATATTTTAAAATTCCAGTGTTCGAATTACATTATTTCCTTGATTTCTTTACGAAATTTAGAATTTCGAGGGAACAAATGACCAAACCCTTGGAAACCTGTCCCCATTGTTTCTTCAAAGATCTGTTCCTATATAAATATAAGGGAGACAACAATAAAACCACTAGGATTGCTAAAAACTAAAAGATCTTGACTTTTTTCCCCTCAATTCAAGGTATTGCTGAAATGACTCAACAGGCGTATACTTTTTTTTTCTTTTGCTTTGCCTTTATCATGTATACAACTTGTGCATGGCTGTGGTTTTCATTTCTGTCTGCTCTTCTTCTGCCAGCCTCTCATGTTAATTTTTTTTTCATCGTTCTGGATATTTCTAATTCAACCTTGAATTATTCACAGGCGGCTGAAGAAGCTGTAAACGTTTTTTATCATTACACATATGAAGGGAGCGTGGACATAGACTCTATTGCTGAACCTGCTATGAAGGCTTCCATTCTAGCACAAATTAACCACTTCGGACAGACACCGAAGCAGTTATTCCTCAAACCCCACGTGAAGCGGCGGTCTGACAGGAAGGTTCCCCCTCATCCACTCCGGCACTGTAACCATCTGGTTCCTCACGATATCCGCAAAACTTCATCCTCAATAACTCAGATTGCCACTTTCCATGAGAAGATCCTTGTGTCTGGGCCAAATAACTTGCTTAAACCCAGAACATATAACAAGTACATTGCATGGGGGTTCCCAGATCGTAGCTTGAGATTTATAAGCTATGATCAGGACAAGCTTCTCTCTACTCATGAGTGTCTTCATGGAGGCAACCAAATCCAGTGTGCTGGAGTTAGCCAT
The DNA here is from genome assembly GCA_002174775.1 of Macleaya cordata. Lineage (NCBI taxonomy): Eukaryota > Viridiplantae > Streptophyta > Magnoliopsida > Ranunculales > Papaveraceae > Macleaya > Macleaya cordata. The sequence goes on along the minus strand of MVGT01003118.1, from coordinate 1,138,497 downwards.
GATGGTCAGATCCTGGTTACTGGTGCTGATGATGGTGTTGTCTGTGTCTGGCACATCAGTGAAGACATACCTCGCAGCTTTCGTCATCTACATTTGGAGCGGGCCCTTTGTGCCCACACAGCCAAGATCACGTGCCTCCATGTAAGCCAGCCTTACATGCTCATTGTCAGCGGGTCGGAAGATTGCACGGTCATTTTATGGGATCTCAGCAGTTTGATCTTTGTGAAGCAGCTTCCTGAATTCCCAGCACCAATTTCTGCAATCTACGTGAATGATCTGACTGGAGAAATTGTCACAGCAGCTGGAATTGTGCTTTCTGTCTGGAGCATCAATGGTGACTGCCTTGCTGTGGTCAATACTTCTCAACTTCCATCCGATTTTATTCTCTCTGTGACGAGTGCTACATTCTCGGATTGGCTGGACACTAATTGGTACGTGACGGGACATCAGAGCGGGGCCGTGAAAGTGTGGCAAATGGCCCATTGCTCTGACGAGGCTAGCAGAAGTAGCAAGTCAACGACCACTGTTGGGATAGGGTTGGGAACGAGTGGTGGTGAACAACCAGAATATAGATTAATCCTTCACAAGGTATTGAAGTCCCATAAGCATCCTGTTACTGCTCTTCATCTTACTAGCAACCTCAAGCAGTTATTGAGTGGGGATTCTGCTGGGCACCTTCTCTCTTGGACACTGCCGGAGGAGAGTTTGAGGGGTTCATCTAATCAGGGCTAAAGTTGGGCTGGCCTTAACGACGATGAATATCACCAGTTGATAATTTCTGCTTTTGTCCACTTGTTGAGGCAAGCCAGCTTTGATTATCTCCTCTCTAACACCCAGCTTGGGGTTTTCCGGTCCTTGCTAAGAGGAAAAAGAATGGGATTGTATGTTGTGTGCCAAGGATAAGCAAAAGGATACGAGGGGGCTGGCCCAATTAGGTGTGATGAGAAAAACACGGTGCTGGAGTCGAGAAAACCTCCTCCCATAAGCTGCTGATGGTGAGATTTACAAGGGGGCGCAAACAACTAAATTGATTAACCTTTGTGATTGGGCAATGAAGATGATGATCGAAAATGGTTTCTTTGGTGGAGCCGCTTGTGATTGTTGAGAGAGAGGGAAAGAGCAGATGGGTGAAGTAATTCTTGGATTTTGATACGTGCCGGTGGGACATGCCGCGGTCTTACAGGTTTTTCATTGTAAATAGGTGGGGTGTGATTATTAACCCGTGTAGTAAACTTTTTGTATAGTGGGAGAGTGAGTGCTTGGTTGGAGTGCAATGTCAGGTGAAAAATGTTCAGGAGGCGGATCAACAGAGAATGGATTGGTAGAACTGATTGATTGATTTCCATTTTCTCCCTAAATTCTTTTTTGTATGGGGTGCAATTAGCCACCTTTTTTCATTTGCAGTGGAATGTGCAATGGTTCTTACTTATCAATCCAGTCGCCCCCTCTTTTTTTGGTCCACGGTGGGTCTGTAAGTTACACACATATTATGGTTAAAGGAAGGTGATTTCTAAATTACAAGTGATATTGGATGATTTGAAGGTTGATTTCTGCGATGATTGTCCTCAATCATACTCAAAAAAGAACAAAATTGTTGGCTCAAGAAGCTTAAAACTTTAACCAATTCGGGGTTTGAAGTTAATGGTTTTGGAACTGTTAGGTACTATGATCTTAAAATTTGAGTTGTGTTGATTGGTGTTTAACTCTGAACTATTTTTTGTCAAATTCATGCTTTGTACTCTCTCACGAAGGCTGAACACAAACTCGGCCAAATCTGTTGAGTGCATTTTTTTTTTCTTTTCTAAAGAAATGCCGAAAAACAACATTTTTGAGCCGTTGCTAACATTAGCAACGGATTTATGCGAAAACATAACTCACCAGAAATTGATGTCGTGAAGCCTTTTATCCTGGAGACTTGCAAGCCCGGCTAGATCTGAAATTTTGGAGGCTTAGGATAACAAAAAAATTACAATAGGATCAAATTAAGTTCTTCACCATTCAAAAAAATAAAAAAAATATATAAAGAGCTTAAAAATATGGGGCCCTCAAAATTGTGGGGCCTTAGGCGACTGCCTTCATCCGGCTCTGCTTGCAAGAGAAATCCTAAATCTCTGTTTGACTTGAATTGAACCCACACCAGAGTTTTAGGGAAGTGCTTTTAAGATTGGTGATGCTAGGTTAATCACATAAAAATGTGAAAAACAGTTCTACTCTCCAATTAGCTTTCGGTGGAAAATCATGTAGAATTTTACATTTAACATTATCTTTTAAAATTTGCCAACAAATGTGGCATGATTTATGTCCCCAATTTGAAAAAGTAAACCTTTTCTGGCCCATTAGTTGAAAATTAAAAAAAACAATGGTCGTCCCTTCCAGACTTGAATTTATTGGTTTGTGGATAAGCTCAACACGTTTACCAACTATTCAAATCAAAAAGTATGATCCAGTCAAAGTCAAAAGCCATTTTCACCCATCTTATCCGTTTCTAAAACAAATTTGATCATAATCTAATTGAAATATCCTGTCATAAACTTGAAATTTCACCACGTGTCACAACAAGAAGATCTGTGAGTCGTCATTATAGTAAATCAGCTCCGTGAGTACAGGATCTTACATTACAAGTCTCAACTCTGAAAAATTCCTTCCAATAGAAACCACAACTTCTACAAAACACACCCAGTAATCTTGCATTCTGATAGGAAAACAAAACCAATACAAATTAGTAAAACAAATGCTTGCAGTGTTCGACAAATCCGTGGCGAAGAGCCCAGAAGGCCTGACGAGTCCTAACCCGGATTCATCCGTCTCTGCTTTGAATAATGGCTTTTTGTCTCAGCATTTCTCCTCTCTTCATCCTGGTTCAGTCACCATTAACCTTGGAATTGCAGGTTCCATGTCCTACTCTACCGACAAACAGAACCCTCTCCTACCAAGGTCAAATACCCATAACATCTTTTTTCTCTTTTTTCCTTAAATTTGCATATCTGATCTATATTAGGTTATGTGTTTCTTCTCTTCTGTGGTTATGCCAATGCAACTAATAAATTTCTAATGTTTTGATTGAAATTTGGATAAATAAGAATACCCATGTTTTTATTGTTTGAATTATGTGTTTCTGAGGGTGTTTGGGAGGTTGGGTTGGATGATCCAGGATCTTCAAGAAGAGAAAACTACAAAAATCTATAATCTGTTTGTTTAAATCTTACCAAATAACCAGCCTAAGATAACAAGGAAGTTTTTCTACTAGATTTAAGAATACCAATCTTGCTTCATGTACCTTAAATTTTGCTCAGCTCAAATTTGTTTGTTATTCTCAAGGGATACTGATGCAAAACTGGGCTTTTGAAGTAGATATTCAACTTTCTTTGAATATAACCGTCTTTTTTTTTTTTTAAATCTCCAATTTCTGCCCAAGTGGTTAGTTGGTGACATTTTTGTCTTTCAAATTTCATTTCTTTGATCATTGTTCATGCACCATCATCTATTTTGTCCATAAAAAAATTACTTTCTAATATAATATTATGTTGGTTTGTTTAAATCTCTACCAGATCTAAGGATATCAATCTTGTTCTATGCACCTTGAATTCTGATCAAATCCAGTTGCTTTCTTATTCCTAGCCGAAATCTAAATCCTATAATGCTAATGTTTTTCACCTATATATATATATATATGTATAGTTTCTTTTTTCATTTGTAATGGGAATAAGTTTTGTAGGCTAAGTTTTCTTATTCTTCTTGTTTGCAAGATTGTTTGCCGTAGTGAACGACATATTCTGTTTGTTTCAAGGGCACATTGAGAACATTGCTCTCCTTAAACAACAATATGGATTGCACAAGACTGCGAATGAAGTCAGCATTGTAATAGAAGCTTACAGGACTCTGAGAGATAGAGGGCCTTACCCTGCAAACCATGTCGTAAGAGATCTCAATGGAAAATTCGCATTTATTCTCTATGATAGCTTGGCTAATGCCACCTTCATTGCCGCTGTAAGTATACTACCAAATGCATAATATTGTTTTTCATTCATGGGCTCCTTTGGAATTTTTATCAAATTCCAACTTTCCAAGATGCTCTTTTGTGTGGTGAGATAAAGCTAGAAGGCCTTCAAGTTACCAAAAGTTGGTAGTTTATCATGGGATTAACTTTACTTTGTTCAAATCAGGATGCTGATGGAAGTGTTCCTTTCTTTTGGGGAACTGATTCTGAGGGCCATCTTGTTCTATCAGATGATTCAGAAGTTGTTAAAAAGAGCTGTGGAACCTCCTTTGCACCATTTCCAAAAGGTATAGTTCTACAAACAGATGGATTGTATCAACATTGAGTTATCAAGCTAACCTAAGATCTTAAATATCTTTGATCATTCACTACAGAAAAAATGTGAATTTTGTAGTGTTAGTAGTAAGGTTCCTAATATTTAACAGAAGTAAGGTTGGGTATGAGGTTCTGCTTGAACAGTTTCAGATTTGAGACAGTGTTGAGCTGTTTCCAATTTCCCATTAACGACGCCCCATTTAGGAAATGTTTGTGAGTGTACCTATGTTCTAATTGGAAATTTTGGTATATTCATTCTTTTACTTTCTTTTGTTCTTCAGGCTGCTTCTTCACGACCTCAGGTGGGTTGCGGAGTTTTGAGCACCCAATGAATGAGTTGAAGGCAATGCCAAGAGTAGATAGTTCAGGCCAGGTATGTGGTGCAACTTACAAGGTCGACGCTGTGGCTAAGAAGGAAGCTGGGATGCCTAGAGTTGGGAGTGCAGCAAACTGGTCCTCAAACTACTAATTTCACCATCTTATGGGTCCTTTGACAAGGCTTTTGTTTTTGGCTTCTGTCTGTACGTATGGATCCTTAGTTTTTCTCATGTTTTTCATCTGAATGACTTGCGCTGCTTTAATGGGTAACGGATATATATATACATGTTGTGAACATTAAACAACACATGTTAATGTAACAACTCTGCAACTCAAGATGCTGTTTACAGTTCTAGCATGATTTAGAGGACAAAGATTTGGGTTCTGTAACCTCCTTGGCATGTTAAACAGTTCTTCTGTTCAATCTATTTTTGTTGGTTTTTTTTGGTTTCTAAACCTCTATTTATGAACTTGTTTTTCCTTTCTCAAACCAAGAAGTGCTAACATGTGGCTCGAGGCGCTCGGTCGTTATTTTGGGCAGTGGAATCTCAGTTTTGAGAAAGCACTTGCTCATCGTTCTTAAGTAAGCAACATACTTGAGGCGTTAGACAACCTTGGACAAAATCGGGCTAGAACTGGTTCTCTAGAAGGGTACACAAAGTATCAACTAAGCTATAACTGTTCCTGTATTTTGTGGGCATCTTTGGGGTCAAGCTTTTAAGATCAAAATTGAACCAAATATTAACACTTGGGTTTATAATGTAAAATGGATGGGATGGGCTTTAACTTGAAATAGTTGATTGAAATTATTATTGTTTGAAGACCTCCAGCACCCTCCGAATTCTTATTGGCAGGCTCCAGTTGTAGGCATCCCCTACCCTGAATTTGCATTTGTTAAACTACATCAGTTTTTCAGTCTGCTTTGGGCTGGTTTTGAGTTGGACCTTGTTTTTCCTTACTAGAACTAGACACTGTTTAACTCTCTCTCTCTTGTCTGTCAGTTTTGGATTTGGCTTTGGATTTATGCCTTTGCATTCTCTCATCTCACAGTAAAAGACATGAGCATAAAATAGGACCACAATACAGTCCCAGTTCACTCTCACTAATACTGCCATTCAAAGGTATTAGGATATATATCCATCAATATGAGGACCACTGCTCTGCTCACTGGATCAAACAATTTAGATCTTGGCCTTAGGAACTCTCTCTCTCTCTCTCTCTCTCTCTCTCTCTCTCTCTCTCTCTCTCTTATATATATATATATATATATATATATATATCTTTGCCCCATGACAAAACGCTCAATGTGTGCACAATTATATTGTGGGACCCACAAAAGATAATCCAAGGGTGTGAGGAGGTTCTCCTCCTCATATAAAATCACCTTGTTATAAAACTTCTAATCCCATAAAATGTTAGTTTAAAGTTAACAATATTTATTGACGGCCAATAAATCACCACATTTTTTGTGGAGTTAGAAGTTTCAGAATGATGTGATTTTTGGAGGGGATGATCCACATATTGAGTAGGTCATCATAACCAAAACTCAGCCCTTGTATCATGTGGACCCTAACTCTTATTGGGCACACATAAGAACTGATTATGAAGGCCATCTGGCAGTAGTAAATGGTTAAATCGGTTTCATCTAGGAACCATTTTTTGTAACCCTTTATTGTGCTAAACTTTGATCCATTCATATTTTTCTACTTCAAAAAGGCCTAATTATGGACACTTGGGTCTTACTTGATAAAATCAATGGCATCTGCTAATTAATTTTCTGTTTATGAAAATCTTACAAAATCAAATATCGAATTAGATGCAACTAATAATGTCATATCAATGTTCAAATCTCACTACATAAACCCTACCAAACAGTAATAAATATGAAGATGATAGTTGTAGGTCGTTGACCTAAGTTGCAATGGACATCAATTAAGAACCGAGGTTGGTTGGAACTGTAGCCAACCAAATACACAGCTAATAGCTTCTCCTAAGTTTTGTCATGAGAGAGCGAGAGGGACGAGACAGTCAGATGGGTTGGTCAGAAACTTACAATGGGATAATACAATTTATTTGAAGCAGTATGTCCTTAAAATTAATAAACACAAATTGATTGCCTATTTGTTTAGTAGTGTGGTGTCTGATTGTGTCATTAATTAGGGTGGGAGTAGAGCCTATTTCTAGCGTTTTTTCGTCACCTAAATCATCATATTTGAAAATCAATCTACTCTAAAACTTATAATCATGTTCAATTTGCCAAATTTTTATAAGCTAATTTGAGAGAATTACAAATTTAGAACAAAATGTTTTTTTAGGAGATTATCCTTACAAAAAATCAGTATTTGAACAATATTAGCCAATAGGCTGTATTAACCGGGGTGTAAAAATCCCTTCTCATAATTAAATTCCAATTTCTCTTCTTTCATACCACTTGGTCTTTTTGACTTTTATTTTTTTCCACTTTATTAGATTCAATTTCTCCTCCAATTGGCCAAACTGATCTTGGAGCATCCAAATTATAGCCTCTATGCTAGCTAGTTTGGTCTTGATATATAGGATCAACCCCATGAACATAAGGGTCAACATATTTCGTAACTTTTTCAGTATGATCTGTTGGGAAACATCTGAACGTGAAGATGTTATATATCGAGATGACTGTTGAAAGTCTTCCTCTCTACCTAGCTGCTAGCTTGCTTTAATTAAAGAAGCTGCAATGAATACATGAGAAAACAAATCAAATCACAGCTAACTTATGTACTTATAAATACAGGACTGGAGGAGGGATCTTTTTACACAGCTTTATGGATTCATAGGGTTGATCTTCCGTGAAGATGTATGATCTCCTTATCATGTATACCATCCTTATAAAAAACCAAGTACATTTCAAAAATCTTAGCCTGCTCAGAATTAAAAGTTTTAAAATAATCATTCAGTAGTACTCATTTTGTTTTTCAATTAACTTTTGATAGCGTTAAAAGTTTTAGATTATATTGATTTCAATGAGGATGATCTGCATTGCGAGAAGAACATCCTCACAAAAGCTATCCCTTAGATATCACCCCATGTAAAATCTATGAAGTTTTGTAAATATAATTTTTTTTGGGTCGAGATAAACTTCAATATTCAAATTCAAGGTCATCACAAACTCAATGAGAAACGACAGATAAAAGTAGCTAGCTTGCTCGTGTACTATCTGTTACAGAAAGTATTAATTAACTCCATGAAGTTTGTTGTTGTTGTTGTTGTTGTTGTGCAACAAGTAACAACGACCCACTGATCCGATTTTGTAGTTTTTGCCTTTTGGACAACTTCACTTAAATGCAACCTTTATTGATAAGATAGTCCTATATACAAGCCTAAGTAGATAGATAGCTAGATAGCTATCCGGCCAGGAAGGCCCTGTGATCCTCATCTCACTCTTGAATTAATCTTGAATCAAGTTTAGCATTAAAAGCTCTTTCTATCTCTCTAGATCATCTCCTTCTCTCTCTAAACATAAGTCACAGGTGACTTCAACAATTCAGCCTTTAGGAAAGGCCTCATCTTCACTTCACCTCTCAGTGTCGACTCATACAATAAGATGCATTGGTACCCCCAAAAATTTTAATCCAATAATTGCACATCACTCTGCCCCAAAAAGTAAAGCACATTTGTAATCTAATAAAACCCTACTCCCCAACTCCAACCCCTTTCTCTTTGTGCAACCAGCAACCCAACCCCCCACCTGCCATGACCGCCCTACCCTCAACCCTAATACCTGTTACTACAACTAAGTCTATAACTTCCTAGCTGTGCTGTTTAGCTGTTCTCTCTCTCATGAACTTAGAGGACTGACCCATCTTTTATCTTTCTCTCTTTCATTTACATCTGTCTCAGCTCTCATTGATTTCCTCTATAAATAACAGACCTCCATACAAACCTTGTTCACCAAGTTCTCTCTATTTAGGGTTTTCTATTATTTTTTCCATTTCTATCTTTATTTCAAGTCTTTCCTTATTCACTTCTCTTTTTAGGGTTTTCAAATATTCTTTTCATTTCTGTCTTACTTTCAAGAATCAAGAGTCTTTTCAGTTTTTTGGGGCATGCTAATGGTGTTGTTTACTATGTGGTCCCTTACATACCATCTACCTTGTTTTAATGTTTTATTACTACTATTTTCTAGTTGGATTTGCAGGGTTGCACCTTATTTTTGAACTTTTTGTGATTATGTTCATGAGAAGCTGCAGCTTTGCTGCCTCAATAACCCTTTATTTTATTTTATTTTCATTTTCTTTTCTCCCCATAATCTAATTTAGCTTTACAGCTACACCATCTTCCTCAATTCATCTTTCTTATTTGTATTATACAGGCCTAGGAGACAACTTTCTGTTAAAATCTTTTATGTTTTCATGCTTCCTTTCATGAGAAAAGATACCCAAGTTTCTTTTTCTAGGGTTGGAATCCAAGTTTTGTAAAACCAATTTATATATTTTATCCTTTCTTATTTTCTATTTCTTTTTTCTATAAAACAAAGAATATTCTACTAAAATAACTGTAGAGGAATAGTTGCAAGAAAGAATACCATAACATTTCTTTTTTTAAAAAAAAATTCACAATCTAGTAGCACTTTTATGCCTTTCTGCATGTTCTCTTTGTTTTCAATCTTTGGTCTTCAAGCTTTTCTAGCCAAAATAGTAATACAAGGAAGTGGAACCTAGGGTTTTTTATCCCCTAGAAAAAAAAAACCCATGTTTTTGTTATTTTATTTATCAACTTTCTTACTTCATCTTCTAGTAGTATATTAATTTGTTTCATGTTATGTTATTTCTTTCTAAGAGAGAGAGTGAGAGAGAGAGATGAGCTGTATAAGGTTTGAAACATTGAATATGTCTCAAGTGAACAAGTGAAGCTGCCAGCATGATCTACCTTTGGATGGTCCAAAGTATACAAAAATACATAAAAAAGTATACATGTATGCTAGATATCCCAAGCTAGGTCATGCTGTGCCAGCCTCACTTCTTCCCTTTATGAGGCACCCATTATTCTAGCTTACTTCTCATGAGATCTACAAAAAAATAATAATTAAAAGAAGTCAAGCCCACTGTAAGTATATTCCTTCATCTATGTTCTTCATGTGCCAACATTCACTAATTCTCTTTTATATTTTTGATTGTTTAGTGCCAATGCAACAGGAAATTAAAGTCACAGATAATAGAGATCGAGAGAAATCTAGAGAGAGAAAAAGAGAATCAGATTTGCTTTTGTACATTCAACATGAAGCCTCCACTAATTAAACAAGCATGTTTTGGTTTCTTTTTTATTTGATTGTTTTATGTTTCCAACATAAATTTCCTTTATGAAAGTATCAAATCTATTAAGCGGCGCTGAGAAAGTGCCAGATTTGATTTGAAGATGGAACATTTGGTTGATGGGACCGGTGCCAGAACGAAATTAACAGAAAAATTGTGCTTCATAGTTTTTGTACATCTTTTCTAATCTGAGCTTTTGGCTGTGTATTATAAATACCTTGTTTCTGTAATCAAGGTATTTAAAGTGTACATGGTTAAATAAATTTTGTTATTTTCAGATTCTTAATTCCTATGGAACTTTTATTTTCTAAGTATCCCCTTGGTGTCAAAGAAGCCTATACTATATAATTACATTAAAAATTAACTATCTTTTTTTTTATCTGATACGAGTCAGGACCGGCCATAGACCACAACTACCACAAAGTCAAAGAAATTAATTCGATACTATAATTTCTAGGGTCTTATTAACGTGTGCCCTACACGATAAGGATGTTTTGGAAGGGATGTTTTTGCAAGTTACAGGTCTTCAAATCAGTTGAATTTTTGTAAGCATAATATTATCATTATTTATAAGATGTCCACAAAAAATAAGCTTAATCAGAGACATAACCCTCTGAACAAATCACTTTAAATTTCAGCGGTTCATTCAAATTATTAAAGTCTAAATTAAGTATTTGTGGTGTTAGAGGGTGCTAGAGGACTCCGATTGAGCTGATTTTTTTAGATTTGATCCAAATAGTATAAATAACATACATATCAAAAAATAAACCCATTTAGACAACCTTAAGAAACTAAACAAAATACAAAACTAAAAAACTTAACATGTGCCCTAAAGGCACATGTTAACAAAATCCTAATTTCTAACATGTGATAGACCACTTGGGGAGTTGAACCTTCAACCTCCTATTTGTTAGGTGAGTGTTCTACCACTAGACCACCACTTTTGGCCACACTTTTAAAAGAAGTGAAGCATTACAAATGCAAATAAAAAATGAAATTTGTGCAATTTCCACGAAATTAACCTAATTTTATAGAATTTGAAAGCTATCTACCACAGCTTAGTAAAAATTTATTAGGGGGAACGACGGTTTAGTCCCTTTAGATAGGGAATAATACTGTTCAGTCCCAGCAATAACATTTATGACATTTTAGTCCAAAAAACACGGAAACCACACGCGCGTTTTTAAAAGCACTAAAATACCCTCGCGGTTAATAGACTGCGTCTAGAAACAGTATAAAAGCTTTAACACTTACTCACAGTCAAAAAAATCCTAACAAAATGCATTTTGCAAGAGTCTTCTTCTCCAGCGAACCCGTCGCCGGAAACGACGCAAAACGCGATTTTCGAACAGATCTGAAGAAGTTCTTCACTACAAAACACAAAATCATCCTTGAATCTGTAAGTTCGAAGAACCTCTTACTTTAACGAACAGAGAAGAAGAATCTCGTTTTGCATCATTAAGAACTATTTTTCATTATTAACGAACAGATCTGAAGAAGTGACTCTCTGGAAAACACAAA